>JBBYHL010430544.1:0-15914 GCA_038381835.1 Adansonia madagascariensis
TTCTGTTTTCCTTCATGTTAGTTTGATGGAATCCTTAGATTTTTGAGCTTCTTGTTACACGTTATCATTTTCTTTATGGTTGGCTAAAGCACTGGATTTTTTCTGACGTGTATTCAATTATCAGGAAGTTGGAACAATTTATACACACCATCAGAAAACTGTAATTGTGGATGCTGATGCTGGGGAAAATAGAAGAAAAATTATTGCTTTTCTTGGTGGCCTTGACTTATGTGATGGTCGATATGATACACCACATCATCCTATATTTAGGACGCTACAAACCGTGCATAAGGATGACTATCATAACCCAACGTTTACAGTAACTTCTTACCTTTCTTTTTCTTTTGTTTAATGATATTCAGGTACACAACAATATTAATCGCTCTTCATCACAGCTAGGATTTAATGCTCCTTCTACAATTGCTAATGACGTCAGCAGGGTAATGTTGCTGGTTGTCCAAGAGAACCATGGCATGACTTGCACTGTAGAATTGACGGTCCGGCTGCATATGATGTTCTGGTCAATTTTGAGGAACGATGGCTCAAGGCTGCGAAGCCTCATGGAATTAAGAAACTAAAAATGTCGTATGATGATGCTTTGCTGAGGATCGAAAGAATTCCGGACATTATAGGAGTTTCTGATTTTCCCAGTGCTAATGAGAACGATCCTGATGCTTGGCATGTTCAGGTAATTTTTTTACATGAAATTGGCTTTAGTGATAAATGAGATGGTCAGGTAGGTGATGTTCAAGTAAGTCATAGGTCTATGTCTTCCTTGGCCAATGTGATTTTCGAAAGCAGCTTTCATTTGTACTTTTTAGTTTTCTGACAACGTAACGTTTTTATTTTTTGTTTTGGGGAGCAGATTTTTCGCTCAATTGATTCAAATTCTGTTAAAGGCTTCCCAAAGGATCCTAAAGATGCCACACGCAAGGTAAAGAAATGGTTGCAATTGATTTACTTTTCATGGCTTAATTAGCTTGTTTTTTTCCTGCCTAGAAGCTGATCATTTGTCTTTTTTATGACAGAATTTGGTCTGCGGTAAAAATTTGCTTATTGATATGAGCATACATTCAGCATATGTGAAGGCCATTCGTGCTGCCCAGCATTTCATTTATATAGAAAATCAGTATTTCATTGGATCGTCCTACAATTGGAACTCTTACAAAGACTTAGGTAAGAGACTTAATTTTGATGACCATGTTCTTTTTGTGACTGATGTAAGAAATTTGATGATGGTTAGTACATCTTGCTTTGGAATTGCAAATTTTGTCTGCATTAATGCACGAGTTCTGCTGTTCTATGGGATAAATGCATGGAGTCAGATTGTGCTCAGTATATGTTGGCTAAACGATTACCCCAATATTGTTAATGTTTGTTCTAATAATCAAAAGGTTAAAAACCTGAGACTTGGATGTATGTAGACTAAAAGATCAAGAACCAAATTTTCAATTTATCAGTCCCTGCGCTGAGATGGATGGGTCATTATAGCAAAACTAGGAAGCAGACAGATATAACATACTAAACAACTATGTTTTCCTTTCAAATATATATATATATATATATATATATATATAAAAATAAACAATAAGCAAGCATTTTTAGTCCTATTTTTCATGGCTTTATGTGATATTTCTTGCATTCAATGTTTTGTGGAAAATTTTATGGGAATAATGAGTCATTTTTTCGTAGTCTGGATCAGAACTATTATCATGCACTCTTTCTGCAGGTGCTAACAACTTAATTCCAATGGAAATTGCTCTTAAGATTGCCAGTAAAATTAAAGCGAATGAGAGGTTTGGTGCCTATATTGTTGTTCCAATGTGGCCAGAGGGTGTTCCGACAGGCGCTGCCACTCAAAGGATTCTATTTTGGCAGGTAGTTTGAATATAAACTTTGCATTAAAATGGTCTGAGCTTTGACCGTATTATTCTGATTGAGAATTTAGAAAGATTTATTTTGTTCTTTGAATCAAGTTCAACCCAAACTTTTATGGGACAGTACACTGTTGATTAAATTGGTGCAATCCAAAGATTAAGCGTTTCTTTTCTCATAAAGATGATAAGTTACTATACTAAAACCAACAATGTACTACTTATCAATGACTTTCAACATATAGGCTTTTCCTAAAGTGGATGCTTAACCCCTTTTAAATGGACCTTTTTAGTATATGAGGCTATTTGAATGTCGAAATTTGTTGAATTTAAATTGGTTGGTAATCAACTTGCTTAATTTCTTTTTTCTTTCACTTACTGTGGTTTTCTGGGAATCATGACTGTAGTACTAGATGCTAAGAGGCCATTGAGGTTGAATTTTTCTTATTGTTGCAGCATAAAACCATGCAAATGATGTACGAGACTATTTACAGGGCTTTGGTGGAGGCGGGACTTGAGGGTGCTTTCTCACCACAGGACTTCTTGAATTTCTTCTGTCTCGGCAATCGTGAGGTAGATGGATTTCAAAGCTCAGGCCTTGGAAGTCCTAGTACTGCAAATACTCCTCAGGTAATCTTACACCATGTCCCCAGAGCCTTTTTTTTTTTTTTTTTGGTAGTTCAACATCATGGTATTCTAACGCTCTCAAACCTTACTCATGTATTCCCTGTTTTTGCATTCCAGGGTCTTACTCGGAGAAGTCGAAGATTTATGATCTATGTCCATTCGAAAGGTATGATAGTTGACGACGAGTATGTAATACTGGGGTCTGCAAACATTAATCAACGCTCCATGGAAGGCACCCGAGACACTGAGATTGCAATGGGAGCTTACCAACCTCAACATACCTGGGCAAAAAAACTTTCCAATCCACATGGACAGGTAAAACCTACCATTGCATCACATTGATTCTAAAACACAAACATGGATGTTTCATATCTCCATTGACAGGTATATCAGCAGATGTACATTGTACTAGAATGTCTAACTTTGGTGCTTTTTTTTTTTTGGCACATATATGTGCTTCGTAGATCTATGGATATAGGATGTCGCTATGGGCAGAACATCTGGGAGTTGTCGAGGAGTGCTTCACACAACCAGAGAGAATTGAATGCGTAAGAAAGGTCAAGCAAATGGCTGAAATGAACTGGAAACAGTTCGCAGCTGATGAAGTAACAGAAATGAAAGGACACTTGCTCAAGTACCCCGTTGAAGTGGACCGGAAAGGTAAGGTCAGGCCCCTTGCGGGATGTGAAAGTTTCCCTGACGTGGGGGGAAACATAGTCGGCTCATTTCTTGGCATACAAGAAAATCTTACAATTTGAACAAAAATGATACATTCAAATCAAGTTGAAACTAAAAAAAAAGGGTACAAAAACTATTTTTTTTTTTCTAAAGCCCATTTTAATGTATAGTTTTTTTTTTTTCCATGGACATTATTAAATTATCGAGCAATCCTTTATACTTGTACATATTCATTTATCAAACAAAAATTATTCAAGTTTTCTTATCAACATATTTTTTGTGCAATTAAATTGCTTTTAACAAGTTGTTTTATGGTTTAAAAGTATATGGTATAATAATCATGTGATTATTTTTACAAAATAAATAAGTAATTTTTATTAGATTAATTTTTTAAAGAGTGGTAATTTAAAAAAAATGTTTGTGTTTAAAAATAATTTAAAAAATCAAAATATTCCTAATTTGTATGAATAAATTTTCAATAATTATGGATACTGTTATGGAATATTCTGATTGCGATTACTAGATCGTAATCTCTATAATATATTATGGAATATTGGACTTAACATAATTAAGGATTTTTTAATATTTGATTATGATTACAGAATTGTAATCTTTATAATATTCTGATTACGATTATGATTATGATTACGATTATAAGATTGTAACCTCTGTGATTTGATTCTATATAATTAATGTAAACCTACCTTGATACCTATATAAAGGTCATAGCATTCTAATTGCAAACACATAAAATTGAATAAGAAAAGTAGTCTTGTCTCTATATCTATCATCTTTCTCTTTTCTCTCTCATAGCTACGATTATTATTTTGCTTGCAAGCCAGCAAGCTCACCAATTTTCATCAATTTCACATGTTATCAACACGACTACTCCAAAGGTAAGGAAACCGATAAATCATTTCTTTTTTATTTTTTATTCAATTGATTTATATCTTCACGAAGATACTAACAATTTACGTTGATGAGTAACATATACTGCTTAAAGAGAAATAACAAAAGCAATGGTAATTTGATGTTTATACAATGTGAGCAGGCTTTACGCCATCAAAATAATTATATCTAGCTTGAAGCTACTTTAAAAAATATACATTTTGGTGAAAAGGCACCGTTGGAAACAACCAAAAAAGGTTGAAAAGCTTAAATAATGGCTTCATCAAATTCTGAAGAAATTGATCTACACACCAGCTAAGCCTTCTTTCCCCACTACCAGTTATAGCTTAAAATTCTCAAATCAAGGAAACTTTAAAACTTAAAACCTTTAAACTATAGTTCTTGATGAACGATGTAGACCTTTGGTCAGCAAGGTTACCCTTGAAGCGATGGCAAGATGCCCAACCAATTCGTGACGCCGAATAACATCGAAAACCACAATAAGTGGTATATTTGCAAAGAAACTCTAAGGTTTCAAGACTATAACTAGTTTGCAATTTGCCCAAAAAGTTGAAAGAATTTTTTGGAATTCAAAAGAATCATTCTTGATAGTCGAAGTTATCAAATTTACTTGAGAATGTCTAAATTTAATTTTTTACTTGTGTATTTACTTAACATCTGTTGTGTTATTTACTTAACACCTGAAGTTGTCTAATTTGTATGTCCTTTTAATGTGCAAACTACAGCTAATATTAAGAAATCAAAATTTCACGTCCTCGATGTGAATGGATCCAACTACCAGTCTTGGTGCTTGGATATAGAGATTCACTTAGAAGGACTAGGATTGTTAAGTGCCATCATCACAAATGGTTAAGCAAATGGCAAAGATAAGGCGAGTGCCTTGATTTTTCTGAGGTGACATATACATGAGAGCCAGAAAACTCAGTATCTGTCAGTGCAAGAACTTGCAATTCTATATACTAGACTTAAGAAACAGTATAATCATACAAAAATCGTGATCCTTCTTAAGGCCTAACATGATTAGATGTAGTTAAGGTTGTAGGACTTCAAGTTCGTGAATTACTACAATTTGGCATTGTATGATATTGTCTCTGTCTTGAGTTGTGTGGGATCAATCTCTCTAAGAAATAGCTTTTAGAGAAGACTTTCTTCGCTTTTCATGCGTAGAACCTGATACTCCAACACCAGTACAGAGTATGTTAATATATGAAATATTCATAGCAGATTGAATGCCTTATGATTGCAAAGTAAAACAATGAATTATTGCTCAAGAACCATGATATGAGACTTACTAGATCCAAAGCTTTGCCTGAAGCAAATGCTAGCTCTATAAAGAGAAATGGCCAAATTAAGGGTTGGAACCATAGACGTGGGTAGCCCTCCAAAAGAGGTAATGATAGGGATAATCGTAATAGATCTGGGCCCTCATCATAAAAATGGCAAAAAGCCTCATGGAAAGCAAAAGAACATATGCCACTACTATGATGGAAAAGGGCATTGGTCACACACCTATTGTGTGCCTAAACATGTTATAGAACAACACTAATCCAGCAAAGGTAAATGCACTGAAAGCCATTCCATGAAGACATTCACTTTTGAAGCTCTAATTATAGTTAACACTACTCTTTAAGTCTCAGACTTTATTAATAATCAAAGGGAGATAATTAAGGGGGAGAAATCCTAAACAAGTGGATTAACCCTTGGTGGAATTGAGAACCACAGTATGAGACCCATTTAGTGGATGGATGAGTAGGTTTAAGGGTTATCTGTTTTATGAAATCTAGCTATGACTATATAGGTTTTGAATAAATGTACTTTGGATTATTAAAAAAATTTCAAAGATAATTCTTATTAAATAAAACGAAAAGTTTTATCTTATATTAATTGATTGCATTTATTTTTTCTTGACAACTGATGATGTCACTGGTGCAAAAGGAAAAACAGAGAAAATGTATGAATTTTATCTTTTAGACAGTGGAACAATGCATACTATCTTCTACGATGAAAGCTTTTTCTCAAGTGTGACATTATGCAAAGCAGATGTCCATACTATATTAAATCCTGTTGACCTTATGATGGCTCAGGTAATGCCACACTTATATTACCGAATAGTACTATGTTCAAATAAAGAATGCATTGCTAGGTGTAAAATCAAAAAAGAATTTACTTAGCTTCATAGATATCCTTAGGAATGGATATCACTTTGAGACACTAGTTGAAGATAATGGAATTAGTCTCTACATCACTTCGTACAAGATGGGCTAGAAGACCATCCATGAAAAGCTAAAGGCTTTAAGTACGGGCATCTATTGGGTTCAAATCTAAGCTTATGAATCCTATGCTATTATGTCAATGGATACTAGTGAATCCCAATGAGCTTGGACTATGGCATGATCCCTTAGGTCACTTGGGAGCTACAGTGATGCGTAAAATAAGTCTTAACACTAAGGGATACCCACTAAAAGATAAAAAAGTCTTGTTGGCTAAGGATTATACCTGTGAGACATGCTCACAAAGTATCATCACTAAGCCATTATTTACGAAGGTGCATATAAAATCACCAACTTTCCTTCAAAGGATCCACGGTGATATTTGTGGGCTGATATATCCTGCAAGTGGATTATTCCAATATTTTATGATTTTAGTGGACACATCTTGTAGATGGTTTAAAGTTTGCCTATTATCCACATGCAACATTGCTTTTGCATGTTTATTTGTATAGATAATAAAGCTATGGGCACACTTCTTTGATTATTCAATCAAGAGCATCATGATGGATAATGCAGGTGACTTTACTTTTAAGAGCTTCGATGCGTATTTTGCATAATTAAGAATAGAGGTACAGCACGCAGTCCGACATGTATACACACAAAATGGATTAGAAAAATTCCTGATAAAACGTGTTCAAATCGTCACTTGTACCCTCCTATTGAAGATAAAGCTCAACACTTTCGCGTAGGGCCATGCTATTATGCATGCGGCAGCACTTATTAGATTGTGCCTCACTGCTGGACTAATACAGTTCCCATGCAGTTGGTTCTAGGTTACAAACCAAATATTCCATACCTTCGCATTTTTGGATGTGTAGTACAAGTGCCTATTAAACCATAAAAATGAATAGGTTCTCAATGGCATCTTAGGATTTACTTTGGGTTAGATTCAATGTCCATAATTAAGTTTTTAGAGCTTATGACGGGTGATCTTTTTACTACATGGTTCGCGGATTATTATTTCGATGAGATAGTGTTTTCATTAATCAAGATTCTTAACGCTTCATTGCTACAAAGCAAAAAACAAATGAGGGAGTTTCCTGGTTTGAAGACCATTTATCCCATTTAGACCCAAAGACCTCAGAGTGTAAAAACAAGGTACAAAAAATCATGCATCTGCACAAATTGCAAACAGACTTCTTGATGCATTTAATGATGCTATATGGGTCATGACGTCGCATATCCCAGCTATGAATGTTCTAGTTAGGATTGAAGTCCTTGATAAACTAGTGTAAAAGGTATCAAGATGGCACACGCTAGAAGCATGGACGCCCAATAAGATTGAAAGACACTGTTCCTTGGAAACAAAAGAGGAGAAATTTGGAATCCACTCCCAAAGAGCCAAGAGTTGAGCATACTCCAAACAAGCATAATGCACCTAAAGAGGCAACCCATGATAAGATCACCAACCGAGAAAATAATGAATTTCCTATTACCTACTATAATGAGGTTTAGGATCAGCATGAGATCATCATTAATAGTATGTTTGCATATTCATTAGTTCATGACATTATATATGATGATCATGAACCATGATATATAATCGAATGTTGTCAAAGGCAAGATTAGCCTATATGGGAAGAAAAAATCATGGCTGACTTGGCCTCTTTAGCTAAACATGAATTTTTTGAGCTTGTTGCTCGAACCCTTAACAATGTAAAGCCCATTACATATAAATGAGTCTTTGTTCACAAAAAAACAAAAATAATGAAGACATAAGGTACAAGACTCGACTTATAGCCGAAGGATTCTCTCAAAGACCTGAGATTGATTATGATGAGATGTATTCACCAGTAATGGATACGATTATATTTCATTTCTTGATTAGTTTAGCAGTCTTAAAGAGGCTTGATATGTGTCTTATTGATGTAGTGACGGTTTATCTTTATGGTTCATTGGATTCCAATATTTATATGAGGATTCCTAAAGGATTGAAAATGCCAAAAACATATATTTCTGGCAACTTCTTCTCAATAAAGTTACAAAGATCTTTTTATGGGCTAAAACAATCCAGCCACATGTGGTATTAACACTTAAACAAATACCTTACTAAAGAAGGATACAGGAATGATCCTATCTACCTATGCGTGTTCATTAAGAAATCAAGTAACGGATTTGCTATGGTGGCAATTTATGTCGACAACATAAATTTGATAGAGACTCTTGAAGAATTGAATGAAACTACCGAGTACCTAAAGAGAGAGTTCAAAGTTAAAGATTGAGGAAGAACTAAATCATGTGTTGGTCTTGAACTTGAGCACAAGGAAAATGAAATAGCTGTCTATCAATTGACTTACATTGAGTGACTGCTTAAAAGATTCAATATGGATAAAGCTCATCCATTAAGCATGGTATCAAACTCGAAAATGACCTATTTCATCTTAAGGAACCAAATGAGGAAGTACTTGGTCCTCAAGTACCAATTCTCAATGCAATAAGGGCATTGATGTACTTGAAATAATGTATGAGACCTGATATTGCCTTTACAGTAAATCTTTTGGCAAGATTCAGTTTTGAGCCAACAATGAGACATTGGAATAGGTTCAAACATATCTTTCGTTATCTCCATGGAACTATGGACTTGGGTTTATTCTATTCCAAAGAATCCATTACTTCGGGGTTAGTTGGATACGCTGATGTAGGATACGAATCTAATCCGCACAAAGCTCGCTCACAGGCCGATTATTTATTTTGTTGTAATGGTATTGGCATATCTTAGTGATCTATGAAATAGATGCTACTAGCAACCACTTCGAGATTATCACCCTTTATCAGGTTAGGAGAGAGTGTGTTTAATTAAGATCTGTTATATCTCATATACACAATTCTTGTGGTATGACATCGGTTACAGATTCACCTATGGTTATTTACGAGGACAATGTTGCATGTATAGTGCAACTTAAGGGTGGATATGTTAAGGGAGATAGGACTAAGCACATCTTGCCAAAGTTCTTCTATACACACAAACTTCAAGAAAGTCAACAAGTTGACTTCATTAGCTCCTCAAGTAATCTTGCAGGCCTATTTACTAAAACATTACCAACATCAACCTCTGAAAAATTCTGATATGGCATTCGTATAAGGCAAGCACATAAGGTGCAAAGTTGATTTGTCCCTAAAGCAACATGTCTAAAAAATATTGACCCTGATGTGGTCATTAGGTACAATTGAGGGGGACTATTACATAAGCTGTACACTATACTCTTTTTCTCTTTTGATTAGTTTTTTTCCCACTGGATTTTTTCGACTTAAAGTTTTTAAGAAGATAGTAAGATTAGGCCTAATTAGGAAATAATGATTCATCCAAAATAGGAGTATTAAGGAATAAATAGATTACAATTACAGAATCGTAATCTCCATAATATATTATGGAATATTAGACTCACCATAATTAAGAATTTCCTAATATCTGATTACGATTACAGGATTGTAATATTTGTAGTGTTCTGATTATGATTACAATTATAAAATCATAATCTCTGTGATTTGATTCTGTATAATTAATATAAACATAGCTTGATGCCCTATATAAAGGCCATGGCATTTTCATTACAAATATACAAAATTGAATAAGAAAAATAACATTGCTCTATATCTATTATTTCTCTCATTTTTTCACTTATAGCTGTAATTATTGTTTTGCTTGCTAGCCACCATGCTTACTAATTTTCATCAATTTCATAGCACATACTAATTTTTTTATATTTAAGATTGCTTAGCCACTAGAATTAAAAGTTCAATATTTTTTATAACAAATCAAATGAGTTTTGGCTAGATATTGTTATTTTGGCAATGTTCATGAATTAGATTTTTAAAATGATTCTGATTACAATATTCTCATGAACATCCGTTAAAATCTAAAACTTTTATTTTTAAAAATATTTTTACATTAAATTAATTATTTTAATAAAATTTTAAAAAATAATATAATAATTATTTTTTTTTTCCGTTGAGCTTATATGACAGAGAAAACTACTATCTGCGGAGGAATTACGTAATAAATCCTATGGGGATGGGCTGCAGAGAAACTTAAATTGAACATCAATGTCAACCGTACTCGTGGATTATCTTGTTGAAATCAAGAATTTTCTTCCTGGTCGTGGACCCATTGTTTGGTAACCAATAACGTCACTCCTAATCCACAACTAAATAGTAGATACCCCACCGTACCCAATCATCTACTATCATTTTTTTTATTAACTTAAAAAATTAGACCTCTAAATTTAATTTATATTCTTTCTAGTGTTTCTTAAGTATTATCGATTTACATTTCTCCAATAATCTTCTAATACAATATCGGAATTAACCACTGCAAAGACTTGCCAAAATGTTTAATTAATTATTATTCCAACTGAGGTGCACAATCTCTTTCATTCTCATGTTGGTGCAAAATGCGAAGCAAAAAATTATCGCTTTTAACTGAATAATTATTAACAGAATTATTAAATGAAATAAAATTATTAAAATGATATCATAAAATATTTAATTTATATAAACTATGTAGAGAAAATTAAATATTTTTATTTATTAACCGCATAATTTGACCAAAAAAAAATATCTAGTGAAGGGCAAAGCATCTGATGCAAGAATCATCTTCATTCATCATCATATATTCATTTTTCATCATTATCACGTTATCTCGTAGACCCTACCAAAAAAGGGCCCACGTATCAAATAGAAAAAAAGTGTCTTCACAATCAACAGTTGAGTTCAGGACACGTGTCAAAAATACAGACTCACTAAGCTTTTGGCCCACACGTCTCGAACGGACCACCGAACCAACCCGTAGGGACCACCACCCGGCTGCCTTGGGAACAATGCAAAAAAAAAAAAAAGTCCCGCCGGGTCCACGTTTTCTCCTCACCATTGGTCCCGTGCCCCACATCACATGACGGAGCGATGAGGTGGCCCACGTCTCTTCATTTAAAAACAAAAAATTAAATAAAAAGAAAAATCCAACTCTTTGCATTGCACGGTCCACGGAGTGCCCTCTCCTTCAGCTTTTTGGTTGAGCGTTGACCCACCACATATGTGGGCTCTACCTCCGCCTAAACCGACCCCACATTACACGTGCAAACATTTAAAGCTCCCGTCACGTGAGCACGTGCTCCTCGTCCTCCCCTTTTACACTTGGCGGCGGCTTGGGTTGGGAAAGAGACCTTTAGCCTCCTCTAGCTTTGCTCGTTCATCGCGGATGCACCAACAACGAAGCCACCAATGAAGGCGCATGAACCCAAACACACTAACAATAAACTCCTTTTCCTTTTTGGGTCTTCTTACGTTTGCCAATCAATGCTTTGAAGATCGAGTCATGAACTGAAGCTCTTGTTTATCGTAAATCTCCAACGAGAAGTCTCTAAGCATCTGAGTCGTCGTCGTAGTGGTAGGACTGCTACTTGTAATGGTAGCGGCGGAACTCGAACTCGGTGCCATATTCGACGTCGTTTTTACCGTCTTTGAAACTGGAAGCGTACTACTCGTAACTGCTACGTTACTTTGAAGTTGACCTGGCGTTCCTGCTGCTATACTTACAGCATGTTGCGTAGAGGATACAAACGACGATATGGGTCGAGCCGAAATGTTAATTAGCGGTGTAGCGGTGGCTGCAAATGTGAATATATGAGGTTGGGTAGATGGTCCAGCCACGGATGCCACAGGTGGGACCATGAGAAAAGTCCCAGGAACGACGGTGTTTGATGGTATAGCCCATACCGGAACCAACCCTTGCGGCAAAACAACTTGTTGTTGTTGCTGCTGCAGTTGTTGAGAAGTAATTACAGGGGCCAAGCTAGATGAAACCGATACGGTTTCGTTTACATCAACATACTCGCTATTAGCGGGTCGTTTACGCTTCTTTCTAGATGGGTCACCAGGTTCAGGGTTAGCGTTCGAGGTGGTTGGGATTTTAAGGGTCCCATTAACCGACATAGCGATGGCAGGAACAGTTCCGGTTCCGGTTGCCGCTATTATCGCCGGTTCAGCATGTTCTAATAACCAGCGGATAGTTTCTCCATCCGACTTGTGACCTAATTCTCGTGTAAGCTGAAAAATCCGAGCAGCACAAGTGGCAGGCATTCGGATCCTCCGACCACGTCCCTCGACTTTCGTGTGACGATCCTTGGTGGACGTCCGTTTCCGCTCGGCGGATGATGCCGTTACTAGCGGCATGGGAATAGCTGACGGCACGTGCACCGCCATGGGCATAACCCCTACAGCTGTCTCTGCGTCGCGCTCTTCTTTGGGATTCTTCGACGCTGGAGCCGCGTCACCACCGCCGTTGAGGCTGAGATCAACTGCTCTGCCATCTCCATCTTCTTCAAGCTCTTGTTTATGAATTGCAGCCATTAGAAACCGCCAAAAAGGAGAGATAGAGAGAGAGAAACTGAAAGGAGCTTTGAATTTTATAATGGAAGGGGAGCAAAACGGTGGGCTTTATGAGGGAAGTCCTTTTGTACCGACTTTAATAAGTTCGAAGTTAGAACGAAGGTAAAACGCGTCTTATAAAGACACAAGAAGGGATTGTTAAGGTGTTATGCTGTTAGGCCACTTAAATTGAAGACTTTATGCTTTTTATTTTTAATATCTTGATGAGAAAAATCTACGGTTATCATGAATAAGATTGGAACCACTAGATGATGACACGTGGTGGGCCCCTTCTCATTGGATTATGAGATTATCTGATCGGTAGGATCAAACTTGGTGATGCCTACAATCTCCAAAGCTCGAAATTAGCACAAATTCTTTTGTTTTTTTTTTTTTTTCCTCCAGAAAAACCAAACCATGAAAATTGGGTTATTCCAAATTGCATGGGCCACCATGGGAAGTAGATATGTTTTGGGAAAGTTTATTCGATATTAGGTAGA
This sequence comes from Adansonia madagascariensis, assembly GCA_038381835.1. Taxonomy (NCBI): domain Eukaryota; kingdom Viridiplantae; phylum Streptophyta; class Magnoliopsida; order Malvales; family Malvaceae; genus Adansonia; species Adansonia madagascariensis. The sequence goes on from JBBYHL010430544.1 coordinate 13,222, forward strand.
TTTGAATTAAAATTTTTATTTATTTAATTAATGATATTAATTAAAAATTATTTAATTATTAATTTAAAAAATTTTATATATAATTTATTATTTTTATTAAATTAAAAAAATTATTCATCAATTATATATTTTTTCTTTTAATATCAACTTAATATGTTAGTGGGTATTGGTTAACAAATTTTTTTTTAATACAAGTTCAAAAGATAAGTTTAATAAAAAAATGAGATTCATTTCAAAGAACCAATCAGATTTTGAGTATAGTACTATTATTTTGCTCGTATCTGATCCAATTTAAATCGCTTTACTATAGTTATATGATTTTCTTCTAAAAGGTTTTGATTTTTTGTATAAAAGCTAAACCAAACTCTTAAGGATTTGGATAATGGCATTGTATAATCATATGGACCTAAGCATAAAATATTGTTAATATTTTGGATCAAATCAAACTTAAACAATTACAAACACTGTAATACCTATGTTCGATTCTTGCTTGACCTAACTCGATAAATAGAAAAACAAATCAATTTTTCTCATGCAATTGGCTCAAAGCGGCTCTGGTCATACTAGCATATTTAGGTGTAGTGAGTAATACCAATTAGGTTTTGCTGTTAAAATAAAAAATCTTAATGTTAGTTAAATTAATATATATGAAAAAAATGTAATTAATATATTATTTTTTTACTTCTATAAAAATTAATGTATTAAATGTAAAATAATTTTTAAAATAATAAATAAAAAATTCTTAACTAATACTTATAGCCACCTAATAAGCAGATGGCTTGAAACTTTCAGGGCTAATTTTAATGGTAATAAACTCATATTTATAAATTATAGCGAAATTAATTATTAAAGGGAATGTAAAGGTAAACGTGCCTTCAAAAATCAGAGTTTCATAAACATAAGTGCAAAACTGATCATAAAATGACACATACAAATATTCATATATATATATATATATATATAACTAACATGATTAATTAGGATAATGTAAAATAATACTAATTCAATTAAAAATATATAAAAAAATTGAATAAATTATTATATCAAATATTGATATCTTTTCAAAACTTTAAATAATTTTAGTTTGAAAAATTTTATCAATATTTTTCCTAAAACTATCATTTAAAGAAAAAAAAAAAAAGCACTACCCATAGACACAAACTATCAATAAATAATTTTTTTTTTTAAATATGATTTTATGCCTCAACAACTTTTTTATCCAATCATTTAATGAGCCGTAATTTAATATTTATTTATAATATAACTAATTAAGAGTATAACAATGAAGTGTGGTGTACTTTCCCCATCGAATCATTTTATTTGTTGGTTGTCAAATGTCACGCAAAGATTCAAACTCAATAGATTTTGAAAAATAAAGAGTAATCTAGCGTTGATTATTCCAACATTTCATGTGACATTATAATGAATTTTTCATAACCTTTTTCGATTAAAAGATGAAATAGTTAATAAATCTCACGTTTAATAATTGGTAGATCTTTATTATATGTTGTCAATTAAAGATAACGTGTTTTTGTCAATTTAATACGTTAGACTACTCTCCATTGATTTTGCATTTGGGTAGATCAATCACTCACGTAAATACATAAAATTTTAGGCTAATGCAAAATGTAATTTATGTTGCTCGTAGAAATTTCAATTTTATTTTTGAAAAAACAAGAAGAAGAAGAAGGAGAGGAAGAAGAAGAAAGTATTGATGAAGTAATCTTGTTTATAAGTGGGATGATCTATTTAAGTTTAAAGATTTTTTAATATTTGGATGGTTTAAATAAAATTATTAGATGCAAAAATTAAGTTAGGGTAAAAAATAAAAGTTTGTTTAAACAATGAGTTTGTACCTTAATTTTAATATTTAAAATCCAAGCTCGGTCCAATCAAATTTTTAATTATAATATATATTAAATAAAATATATAATATTATGATGTAAAATTAAAAAATACATTATATTATCCATATTTTAAATCTTACTAAAAGAAAAAATGTTAAATTAAAAAATATATTTTAACTTTTTTTTAAATAATATAAAATGTTTAAATAGATTTGAGTTATCTACTTATAAATATAAATAAAATTTAATAAACTTTAAAATTTATTTTTAAAGTAAATTTAAACTTAAATAAATATTAATATAATATTGACATGATCCTTAAATTCAACCTAATTCATGAATAGTTTTAGAAAAATCACCCACGGTTGCCCTTTCCCCGCCACCATCAATCCATCATGGTCATGCCGAAGCTACCTTCTGGTGGTTGAGCTTTTAACAATGGAAGTCCATGACTCCAAAAAATGCACCCCTAACACATGATCATCATCCTTTTTATTTTTTCTAAATTTGATAATATTTGACATAATTATATAAATATAATATGTATAAAATAAAAAATAATATGACATAATTACATTTTTAAAATATATAATACAAATTATAAACATAATCAAAATTAATAAAAATATAAATAATTTTAAATATAATTATAATATGATAAAATATATGAATGTGATATGAATATATGAATTGATAAGTTTAATTTTTTTCTCTCGTGGCCATGCCCACAGCCACTCCACACGTTTGCAAAAAAAGTTAATATAACCAAAATAATAATAATAATAATAAATGTAGCTAAAATCAACTTTAGATTAGTTAAATTGAGCTGGCAATATAAATGTGTTT
>JBBYHL010430563.1:0-10576 GCA_038381835.1 Adansonia madagascariensis
AGCTGTAAACCTTCAAGGTTTGAAAGAGTCCATATAGTTGGAGGAATTGGACCTGAAAGCTGATTTCCAGAAAGATCGAAAATTTTCAACGAATTCAGGTTTCCAATCTCAGAAGGAATTAAGCCAGAGAGCTTATTGTTATAGAGAAAGAGGATGCGGAGCTTTGTCAATAGGCCTATTTCAGGTGGAATTTTCCCTGTGAAAAAATTGTTTTGAAGTTGCAAAGAGATCAATTTGGTCCAACTGGAAATGAGGGATGGTGGGATCTCTCCGGAAAAAGAATTTTCAGATAAACCCAACTCAGTTATTTTAGTGAGTTGTGACAAGGACAGAGGCAACGGCCCTCCCAGTCGATTCCCAGCTAAGGTCAATAAGGTGAGATTAGTACATGAACCAAGCTCAGGTGGGATTGAAGAATTTAAGTTATTTGAGTGGAGTTCAAGTCTCTTGAGCTTTCTTAGTAGGCCCAAAGAAGATGGAATCCTCCCTCCAAACAAATTTTCATACAATTCAATTGTTTCAAGATCAGAAATGGTTCCTATACTATCAGGAATTGAACCATTAAACCGATTGGCTGCTAGTTGAAGATCAATGAGTTTTGAAAGCTTAGAAATATTCGAGGATAATGGCCCTTCAAACAAATTCTGAGTGAGATTGAGATACTCAAGCTGGCTCAAATTGGTGTACAATGACTCCGGCATAGAACCACTCAACCTATTCATTGACATGTCTAGGAAAGTAAGATTATGACAGTTGAGTATAAATTGAGGGAATTCAAATTGAAGTTCATTGTAAGCTAAGCCAAGGTGTGTCAACAAAGGCATGGCCAAGAAATTGGATGTGTCAGAAGCAACAAAGTAGTTGAATCCGAGGTCGAGGTACCTTAATTTTTGAAGATTGCTAACCTGAGAAGGAATGGTACCATTGAGATTGTTGTTGAATAGACTCAGATATTGAAGCTCCATTAGACTCCCTATCTCCACCGGTATGTTACCTTGAAAAGAATTGTTGCTCAAATCCAAGAAAACCAGCTTGGCCAGATTACCAATTGCGGTTGGTATTGTTCCATCAATGCTGTTATTCTTGAGGTCAAAGACCGTGAGATTGGCAAATGGAGTGAAGTTGAATTGAGCAATGGAACCAGACAGGTTTGCACTGGCGAGGTTGATTCTGGAAACTGTCCCGGTGCCATCGCAGGTAATGGAAGTCCACTTGCAGAGGTTGTTGAGATTGGAAAGGGACCAAGAATCGAGAGAAGGTGGCGCAAAAGACAAGCTGTTCTTCCATTGGACCAAGGCTTCCGCTTGTGTTCTTGCTGAACAAGTGATCTTCAATGGAAGTAAAGAAAGCAAAAAAACATGGAAAACAACAAGGCAGGGTTTTGGAAAAGTTTCCATGCTTGCTTTCAAGATGAGGTGCAGTTTGCCCGTTGCAAAACTTCAAATCAACGATCTTATAGACAAACCGTCAAACGGGAGAAAGGTATGCCTTTCCACGGCGTAAAATTTTCCAAGTCTTCTCCTGGTTGTTAACAACTGCTTGTTCAATTCTTACATCATTTAAATGTAGATGGTAAAACCAAATTGGACAAGCAACAGCCATGAATTCGACTTGGGAAGGTGATCGGAATTTGCCATTTTTGGCACCCACTGCAAGCGCGTAGGCCATAGCACTTTCAGTGTAAAATAAGTCGACCCGGTTGACTTTCAACTTTGATTTTGAAATTTGGACATTGTTAAATATATAGTAAAAGGCCTTACAATCCTCCCAAACAATCCATGACTCAAGAGTTAGGGTTATCAATTTATTCACGCTCCTTTTTATCTCATCATCCGTAACTTAAACGGTCAGTTAATATTTTTTTTTGTTAGAAGCCTGATTTATAGAATAAATAAGTTATTAAGTTATCCGTGATACTTTTACGGACTATTATAAAATATTTTTTCATCAATAAATTCTTTTTTATTAATTTTTTTATATTATAATTATATTATAATTTTAAACGATTAATAATTTATATTATATAAATCTTAACTTATTTAATATATTTATATTATTTTTTATTCTACTGCCAAAAATGAATTGGGTACGAGTCTAATCCATTTGTTGTTAGGGGCTTTTTCTCTTAATATTTATGGTTATAATTTCTAATGGTACAATCGTAATTTAAAAAAAAACACACACACACAATTGTGTGTTTTGGTTTTTTCCAGTTTCGACAATGACATTAATAAACCATCGAGCACTTTAAAAACTACTTAAATTCAATTTGTTAAATATTAGTATTTTATTCTAATTTTTTTTTTTATTGACTGATAAAATTGAACAATAATTTCCTTTCATTTTTGTCTGGTCAAAGTTCATATATATATATATATATATTTTATTTTAAATAATATATTTAGTTTTTATTTACAAATAAAAAGTCTTTTCCCCAAGACTCTCTAAATGATGTCCCATTTTTCTTTGCATTGACTTTGACCATAGTTATAAGTCGTCTTTTTTTTTTTTTAAATATAATATTTCGTCTTTGAATATTAGGGAAGTACTGCCTTTATTTTATTTTTCTTTTTTTTTTTCTTTATGCGGGTAAAAAGGATTAAGAAATTAATTAAGATAATATTGAAATTATAAATTTTGGTTAATTGTTTTAAAGGTTGAAACAGATTTTTTCTTTAATAAATAAAAAAAAATTAAAATTTATTTTTCATAGATAAAAATAAGGTATAGGTTTTTTAATGTAATAATTGGTACTAATATTTAGTTGAATTTTATTAACGAATGTTCTTAAATATCTTTTAACGTTATTATATTAAGTTATAATTTTTAATGTATTAAAACTTGTTAAATTAATTATTAACCTCACCATTTAAAATTGTATTGAACTAATCCTAACAAGTGTTTTAATGCACTCTTTAACTAAATTCTACTATATTCCTATTCGATCTATCAAAAATGATTTTTTTTATTAAATTCTCTTCTATTTCTATCTTATTTTATTTTATTTTATGGATAATCAATAAAAGAAAATACACAATAAAAACTGCATTAAATAGTTACATATTAAAATTTATCATACTCATTGTACGAGTAAAAAATAATTTAAAAAAATAAGAGGGAAGGGTTTTTAGTGAATATTTATGTTCTTTTTGGTAGTTGTTTTTTTTTTTTAATTTTTAAATTGAAAAACCTAAATACTCCTAATTTATTTTGTTATTATAAATTCGATATTAACTTTTATATAATTTTTCTGAGTAAGTTGGTGCTAATATTACTCGACTTGTGATATCAAAATCCAAACCTTTATGATAATAGAGATTAAAAAGTTATATATATATATATATATATATTATTAATTACATTATTTTTACACCATTTTTGCTGTTGTAAGGAATGACAAAATATTATCTAAAACTGTAACATCAAATAAATTAATCATAGAATGGAAATTTTGAGCATTTATATTTTCATTTTTCAAATTTGGCCCACCTCATATGCAAATATATATATATATATATATATATATATATATATTGACTTGACTGTTCAATGTATAAAACAAAAAAGGATTATCTTGTCATTATAGTTGCAATTTCCTTTATTTTTGCATCAGCACAAAGAAAAATATAAAAAAAAAATTGCCATTTTCTTCTTTTTTTTACGTCATGAAGCATTAAGCACTCCTACTTTAGAAAAAAAATATTATTTTATAATATATTTTATAGCAAATACAATAATTATTAATTAGTGTGATATGTATAAATTTAATGCATTGGAAAATTTTTTAAATATAATAATTTTAAATATATTGGAAATTTTTGTTATTTTGAAATCAGAAATTCCAAGACTACATTAAATTCCATAAAAAAAAATAATAGTTCTTTGAATACCAACTGAATTTACATTTTTCAAATGAATTCTTTTTGTTAAAACAATGTTAAATTTTAGAATTTAAGACTTTGGACCAAATGCTTTTGACTTTTAAACAATCAATCAACTAGTCTTAACTCAATTATAGTCAACATTATTGATGTGTAGTTTTGAATGCACATAAATAATAGTTAAAAATGTAATTAGAAACAATTAAATCATCTGTTTTATAAACAAGAGAATAGACTACCTAAATTAATGCAAAAACGTTGCACTGAAGATAGACCAAACCGTGCAATCTGATCGGATGAAGTCAACATATCTGATCAGCAACTGACGTCACTTTTGAATAACACATACTTCAGGAATTTTGCTTCCTTGAATTCAAAATCAAAACAAATCTTGGAAAATAAGTGAATTTTTAAAATATATATATAAATAAAAATTTGTATATCAGTGTAATTCAATGCGTACCAATGTAGGCTGATTTGGTTCAGGAAATATTGGTACAAGCCAATACAAACCAATGAGACTGATCATTATTGATATTATTTTTGATTTTCTCTTCAAAAGAGATACATATTGGTGGGTACAATCAATGTCGGTACGATATTGACTACCTTAATTAAAATACGTTCTAATGGTTATAAATTAATTTGTTTCAATCCGATTTTAATGCCGTTTTATCATTTGACAATGTGTTTGAATCTATGTTGCTTAATTCTTGATTTTTCTTAAAATACTCATGCGCGATACTTAGACTTGATACGTATTTGAATATGTGTATAAGAATATAATCTTTCAAATATATAAAAAATAAAAAAAATAAATATAACTATATCAAATGCATCACACATATCTATACCTAATACTTTCACCTGAAGTCCGAATAATACAAGTATGAAAATCTCAGAGCTTTATTCATTAGAATTGCGGAAATCGCGAAAATTCATTAATATAAAGTTTTAAATATCAAATTATGAAATTACTTCACTGACAAAGGCATACAACGAAGTTCTGGGAAACTTCCTCGGTTGCTTCGCTGGTCAATAGATGGAGGTTTTAATCAATCCTTTCGTGTATCTAATTCCGAAAGAAATGGCACTTTACAAAGAAAAAGAATCATAGCATCTTATTGTAAACAGAGAGAAAAAAAAAACTATGATGTGACTTAAAACTTTGTTCATTGGACCCACAATGAATATTCAAAACGCCTACTTTGATGGAAAAAACTGGAACGAGAAAATGGACATTCAACAAGCAAAGAAAACAATTGTCGGTCAAAATGAATTGAAATAATTGGCATTACTACAATTTAGTCCGTAAGAACAGCGTGACATTAAATTTGGTTGCTTTGAAATTATCCGTACAAGACAAGTTAAAATGGTAGTATATTATTTCGTGGTCATCTGCTGTCGGAATTTTGCATAATATAATAGTTTATAGACACAGAGTTTGTTTTAAGAAAGATATATTTGTGCCTTCCCGACATCCTCCGTCATTTGGTTGGTCAATCAGAGGATAACAGTAACACACTTTCAAAGTCAGGTGGACAATATGTATTGCTTGGTATGATACAAGACATAAGGAAATATGCTTTATATGCAACAAAAAATGTACTAAAAACTTGATGCTATATGAAGCAAGTCTTTGCCTTCCCAGATTGAAACCTGCCCTACTGTTTCTAACAAAGTCTATTTATGGAAGCTGATTAGCTTGCTAACGGTTATTGTTCCCAATGGCTGCTGATAATTCTTGTGCCACAAAACGCATGGTGGGTCGGGACTCTGGAACGGAACATATGCAGGCTAAGCCCATGGTGACAACAAATACAACTTCCTCTGCTATTTGGTTAGTAGGAGGTGGAAGCCGTTGGTCTAGCAGATCCTTCAGAAGCAATTCAGTATCGTTTGATGATAATGTTACTGATGAGAGGGAATTCAAGAGCTCCCCTGGGTGCTTTCCCATCATGATCTCTAATGCCACCACTCCAAAGCTGTACACATCGCATTTAGTCGTGACCCGCATTGTGAGTGCTAGCTCTGGAAGACAAGAAAATTAAACAAAGTCAACAATTACATTTGCAATTGAAAAGTGAAAACTAAGGGGGAAAAAAAAAGTCACCGCCAAATTAGCATTTAATTATGAAACATCAATTAAGTTTAATTGTTTGATAACCTGGTGCCATGTACCCATAGGACCCAGCAACCGTGGTCCAGTTGGATGAATTTGGATTCAACAACCTAGCAGTGCCAAAATCTGAGAGTCTTGGCACATATTCTTCCACAAGCAGAATGTTGTTCAAAGATATGTCTCTGTGTATAATAGGTGGAGAGCAATCATGATGCAAGTAAGCAATTGCATGAGCTAATCCTTGCACGATTTTAATCCTTGTAGCCCATCTTAACTCCAATCCCCTTTGTGCTCCATACAATACACTTCCCAAACTACCTCGTTCTGCATACTCATAAACCAAGTATATGCGCCCTCCTCTAGAACAGTATCCATACAAATTTATGATGTTCCGATGCCTAACATCTGTCAACATATGAATCTCATTCTCGAAGCTCCTGCGATTTGTTTCGCGAATATCACTGGAATCTGACAAGTTGAGTTTCTTAACTGCAACTACATCACCTGAGGGCAATACTGCTCTGTAAACGCTTCCAAATCCTCCTTTTCCGATGCAGTACTTATCAGCAAAACCTTCTGTCGTTTTTTCAATGTCAATAAATGTAAATTTTGCTTCCCTTCCCCAAATGGTCGACTCAGAAAATTGGGTCCTTTTACTACCTTTAACCTCCTCATCAAGAATTTTGATTTGCCGATGACATATAACTCCAGCGGCAATTGTTGCTAGAATTAATATGCCACAGACAGGAATAATGATAGCAATAAGAACCTTGTTGTTGTTGGACTTGCTCTTTGTGGTGCTTAAAGTGCAAGGAGTTAATCCTTCGGCATCTCCACATAAACCTGAATTTCCAACAAAAGCATTTCCAGAAGCATTTCTGAATGCCCCACTACCTGGAATCGGGCCTGTAAACTCATTGTAGGAGAAGTCAAATGAACTGAGACTGATCATGGAGGTCAATGAGGTTGGGATTCTGCCTGAGAGATTGTTACGTGAAACGTTCAGATTTTCTAAATATACAAGCTTCCCTAGGCCTTGAGGGATTGAGCCAAAGAGTGAATTGCTGCTGAGATCCAATGAGTTCTGCAAGACTGATAAGCTACCAAGCTCACGTGGAATTACACCAGACAAATTGCTGTGACTCAAGTTCACGCTCAATAATCTTTCACAATTCCCAATTTCTTCTGGTATTGGTCCTCTCAATTCATTTGCCGATAGATCAAGGTACTGTAAACTCACTAACTTGCCCACATTCTGAGGGATGTCACCTGTGAGATGATTCTGGCTCAAATTGAGGTTGAACAACAAGGTCAAATTCCCCAGTTCTGAAGGAATAGCTCCTCTCAACTGATTGGCCCCCAGGTTTAGAACACGCAACTGACTCAACTTCCCAAGCTCAGCAGGAATTTCACCAGAAATTCTGTTTCTGTCCATTTGTAGACTGGTTAGATTTTGGCATTCTCCCCACTGTGGCGAGATCTCACCAGTAAATTGATTGCCACTAAGAGAAATAAAATCAAGTGAAGGATGAACTCCAAATGCATTGCTAATGTCACCATTAAATTGGTTCCCATCAAACCGAGCTCTTTTTAGCTGTGTGCAGTTTCTCAAGCAAGCTGGCAATGACCCCGTGAAGTTGTTTGCATTTACAGTGAAATGTTGAAGAGCAAAACCACTGCACAATTCAGGCGGCAATTCTCCAGAGAAGCTGTTGTTGGAAAAGCTTACATTAGACAACTGAGGACTATTCTTCCCAAAATCCTGAGGAACACTACCTGAGAAATTATTGGTGAACACCGAGAATGCTGATAGCTTAGTGAGGCTAGAAATTGTGTCCGGTAATTCACCATGAAAGTGGTTTATGTTGAGATCAAGAGACCGCAGGGATGCCATATTCCCAACCTCTGGTGGAATTATGCCGTTGAGATTATTATCGAAAAGCTGTAAACCTTCGAGGTTTGAAAGACTCCATATAGTTAGAGGAATTGGACCCATAAGCTGATTGTCAGAAAGGTCTAAAGTTTTCAATGAATTCAAGTTTCCAATCCCTGAAGGAATTGAGTCAGAGAGTTTATTCTTATAGAGAAAGAGGACGCGGAGCTCTGTCAATAAGCCTATTTCTGGTGGAATTTTCCCCATGAAAGAATTGTTTTGAAGTTGCAAAGAGATCAAGTTGGTCCAATTGGAAATGAGGGATGGTGGGATTTCACCAGAAAAAGAATTGTCAGATAAAGCCAACTCAGTTATTTTTGTGAGTTGTGACAAGGACAGAGGCAACTCCCCACTCAGTCGATTCCCAGCTAAGGCCAAGAAGGTGAGATTAGTACATGAACCAAGCTCGGGTGGGATTGTAGAATTTAAGCCATTTGAGTGGAGATCAAGTTTCTTGAGCTTTCTTAGTTGGCCCAAAGAAGGTGGAATCTTCCCTTCAAACAAATTTTCATGCAATTCAATTGTTTCAGGATCAGACATGGTTCCCATGCTATCAGGAATTGAACCATTAAACCGATTGGTTCCTAGTTGAAGATCTACGAGCTTGGAAAGCTTAGAAATGTTCGAGGATAACGGTCCTTCAAAAAAATTCTGAGTGAGATTGAGATACTGAAGCTTGCTCAGATTGCTGTACAATGTTTCTGGTATTGAACCACTCAAGCTATTCAATGACAAGTCTAGGAAAGTAAGATTATGACAGTTGAGTATAAATTGAGGGAATTCCAGTTCAAGCTCATTGTAAGCTAAGCCAAGGTGTGTCAACAAAGGCATGGCCATGAAATCGGATATCTCAAAATCAACAAAATAGTTGAACCCAAGGTCGAGGTACCTTAATTTTTGGAGATTGCTAATTTGACGAGGAATGGTACCATTGAGATTATTGTTGAATAGACTCAGATATCGCATCTCCGTTAGCCTCCCTATCTCCGCCGGCATGTTGCCTTGAAAAAAATTGTTGCTCAAATCCAAGACAGCCAGCTTGGCCAGAGTACCAATTGCGATTGGTATTGGCCCATCAATGCTGTTGTTCTTGAGGTCGAAGACCGTGAGGTTGGCAAATAGAGTGAAGTTGAATTGAGCAATGGAACCAGACAGGTTTGCATTGGAGAGGCTGATTGCGGAGACTGTCCCAGTGTCATCGCAGGTAATGGAAGTCCACTTGCAGAGGTTGTTGAGATTGGACAGGGACCAAGAATTGAGAGAAGGTGGCGAAAAAGACAAGCTGTTCTTCCATTGGACCAGTGCTTCGGCTTGTGTTCTTGCTGAACAAGTGATCTTCAATGGAAGTAAAGAAATCAAAACGGCATGAAAAACAACAAGACAAGGATTTCCAAAAGTTGCCATGCTTGCTTTCAAGTTTGGGTTTAGTTTGCACCTTGCACAACTTCATATCAACGTTCTTATAGACAAACCGTCAAACAGGAGAAAGGCATATATTTCCATGGCGTAAAAATTTCCAAGTCTTCTCCAGGTAGCTATCAATTGCTCGCTTAATACTTAAATCTTTTAAATATAGAACCAAACTAAGATTATGATAGTTCAATGGAGACTGGACTCGCAACAGCCATGAATTCGACCTGGTAAGGTGATCGGAAGTTGCCATTTTTTTGGCACCCAGCACAAGCGTGTCGGCCGTGGCACTTTAAACAAAAATAAGATTGGCCCAGTTGATTTTCAACTTTAATTTTGAACATTTTAACCATTAATATATTCTCATTCTTTGCCACATTTGAATAATTTTTTTATGGTTATAATTATATTTACAAGATTATATATTTAATAAATTTTGATATATTTATATAATTAATACAAATTTTAATATATTTATATATTTATTTTATGTTTAAATTATTTTTAAAAAATAAATTAATTTTAATTATATGAACATTGCAATTTAATACGAAAAAATTATAACGGTAATAATAAAAAATAAAAGTTTGCGCTCGTAATTTGATCAATCGCCAATTAACTAACATAAAATAGGACATAAAATATATTTATTCCAAAAATTTTTAAAAATCAAGTAGATTAGGCTTTGCTAATAATTAATTTGTATGACCACATAAAATAAGAGTTTAATACTTCAATTTTATTTTTGACAATATAAGTCTAACCAAAATGAAATATAATTGAAGAATAAATTTTCAAATTATCAATTAAAAAGTTTATTTTAATACAAATTTTAATATTGTTAAAGAAATAAATAAATAACTAATTATATTTTAATTTAATAAAAAATTATTAATTATATAGACAAAATACTTTACTTAATATAGATAAAAGGCCTTTCCCCCAAGAGTTTCCAGATGACGTCCCATTTTTCTCTGCGTTGACTATGGGTTAAAGTACTTAAAATGTTTTTATACTACGTTTAATATTAAAAACTTAATAAATTAATTTATGTACATTTAAAAATAAAGTAAAATAATAATTTTAGTAATAGAGGTAAATGAAAAAGATTAAAATATTGATGTATCATCTAACTTCAATTAAAATAATAACATAACTTATTCAAAGAATAATAAATATATATCCCTCTGAAAACTTATCAGGATCAAACTTAATTTAAATATACATAAT
>JBBYHL010430574.1:0-62888 GCA_038381835.1 Adansonia madagascariensis
AAAAGCTTTTCTTTTTGCCATTTTTCTTAGAATCAACTTTGTCTCTCAAATAGGGTAAACTTGGATTCTCGCTATAATCTCTATTTCTTTGGTGATTGGGTGCTATAAACACATTCCTCACTGTGATAGATGGTTTTGATGCTTTGATTTGGTAATAGATGCCATTCGTGCCACCATTTTACTTAGAATTAAAGTTTGTCCATCAAATGGGCAAACTTGTATTCTCGTAATAATCTTCATTCTTTTTGTGATTGGGCTCTGTAAACACATTCTCCTCATTAGGGTACACAGTTTTGATACTTTGATTTTGCAAGAAAAGCTTTTTGTTCTTTCATTTTTCTTAGAATCAAAGTTCATCCGTCAAGTGGGACAAGCATGGATTATCATAATAATCTCATTTATTTGGTGATTGGGCACTATAAACACATTTTTCTCATAGGGATACACAATTTCGATTCTTTAATTTGGCAAGAAAAGCTTTTCATTTCACTATTTTCCTTAGAATTAGAGTTCAAATGTCAAATGGGACAAACTTTGATTCTCGTAATAGTATCCATTCTTTTGGTGACTGGGCACTATAAACAATTTTCCTCATTGGGATACATGGTTTTAATACTTTGCTATTGCAAGAAAAGCTTTTTTTCACCATTTTCCTTAGAATCAAAGTTTGTCCCTTAAATGGGACAAACTCAGATTCTCATAATAAACTCTATTCTTTTGGTGATTGGACACTATAAACATATTCTCCTCACTTGGATTCATGGTTTTGATACTTTGCTTTTGCGAGGAAAGCTTTTCTTTCCACCATTTTCCCTAGAATCAAAGTTCATGCATCAAGTGGGACAAATATTGATTATCGTAATAATCTCTATTCATTTAGTGATTGAGCACTACAAACACGTTTTCCTCATAGGGATATATGATTTCGATGCTTTGATTTGGCCGAAAAAGCTTTTCATTCCACATTTTCCTTAGAATCAAAGTTTAACTGTCAAATCGGATAAACTTGGATTCTCATAATAATATCCATTCTTTTAGTGATTGGGTATTATAAGCACATTCTCCTTATTGGGATACATGATTTTGACGCTTTGTTTTTAAAAGAAAAGCTTTTCCTTCCACCATTCTCCTTAAAATCAAAGTTCATCTATCAAATAGGACAAACTTGGATACTCGTACTAATCTCCGCTATTTTGGTGATTGGGCACTATAAACATATTCTTCTTTTTTAGATACATAATTTTGATTCTTTGATTTGGCAAGAGAAACTTTTCAGTCCACCATTTTGCTTAGAATCAAACTTTAGCTGTCAAATAGGACAAACTTGGATTCTCAAAATAATATCCATTCCTCTGGTAATTTGGGCGCTATGAACACATTCTCCTCATTGGGACACGTGGTCTTGATGCTTTGGTTTTGCAAGAAAAGCTTTTCTTTCCACCATTTTCCTTAAAATCAAAGTTCATCTCTCAAAGGGATAAACATGGATTTTAGCAATAATCTCCATTCTTTTGCGGATTAAGCATTATAAGCCATTTCACCTGATAGGGATACAAGGTTTTGATGCTTTGATTTGGCATGAGATGGCTTTCGTTCCACCATTTTCTTTTAAATCAAAGTTTGTCTGTCAAATAGGACAATCTAGGATTCTCGTAATAATCTTCATTCTTTTGGAGATTAGGCACTGTAAACATGTTCTCCTCATTAGGCCATAAGGTTTTGATGCTTTGGTTTTGCAGGTAAAGCTTTTTTTCACCATTTTCCTTAGAATCAAAGTTCATCCCTCAAATTGGACAAACTTGGATTCTCATAATAATCCCTATTCTTTTGGCGATTGCACAGGATCAACACATTCTCCTTATTGGGATACATCATTTTGATGCTTTTCTTTTGCAAGAAAAGCTTTCCTTTCCACCATTTTCCTTAAAATCAAAGTTCACCCATCAAATGGGGCAAACATGGATTCTGATAATAATCTCCATTTTCTTTGTTGTTGGGCATTATAAACACAATCTTCTCATAGGGATACACTATTTTGATGCTTTGATTTGGCAAGGGAAGCTTTTCATTCCACTATTTTTGTTAGAATTATAATTTGGTTGTCAAATGGGATAAATAGGGATTCTCAAAATAATTCATTCTTTTGCAGATTGGGCACTATAAACACATTCTCTTCTTTAGGTTGCATGGTTTTTATGCTTTGGTTTTAGAAGATAAGCTTTTTTTCACCATTTTTCCTTTGAACGAAAGTTTATCCCCAAAATAAGACAAACTGGGATTCTCGTAATAATCTCCATTCTTTTGGTGATTGGGCACTATAAACACAATCTCCTCATTAGGATACATGGCTTTGATACTTTACTTTAGTAAGAAAAGCTTTTCTTTCTACCATTTTCCTTGGAATCAAAGTTCATCCGTCAAGTTGGACAAACATGGATTATCGCAACAATCTCCTTTCATTTGGTGATTAGGCACTATAAACACATTCTCCTTATACGAATACGCGATTTTGATGCTTTAATTTGGCAAGAGAAGCTTTTCATTCCACCATTTTCCTTAAAATTAAAGTTTAATTTTCAAATAGGACAAACTTGGATTCCCATAATAATGTCCATTGTTTTTTTGATTAGGCATTATAAATACATTTTCCTCTTTAGGATACACGATTTTGATGCTTTGTTTCTAAAAGAAAAGCTTTTCTTTCCACCATTCTCAGAATCAAAGTTCATCTATCAAATGGGAAAACCTTGGATTCTCATAATAATCTTCACTATTTTGGTGATTGGGCACTGTACACACATTCTCCTCATTTGGATACACAGTTTTGTTGCTTTGATTTAGCAATAATAGCTTTTCGTTCCACCATTTTCCTTAAAATCAAACTTCAGCTGTCAAAAGGGATAAACTTGGATTCTCATAATAATATCCATTTCTTTGGTAATTGGGCACTATAAACAAATTCTTCTTATTGGGACACATGGTTTTGATGTTTTGGTTTTGCAAGAATAGTTTTTCTTTCCTCCATTTTCCATAGAATCAAAATTTATCTCTCAAATGGGAAAACTTTGATTCCATTAATAATCCACACTCTTTTAGGGATTGGGCACTATAAGCCCTTTCACCTTATAGGGATACATGGTTTTGATGCTTTGATTTGGCAAAAGGTGTTTTCGTTCCACCATTTTCTTTAGAATTAAAGTTTGTCTATCAAATGGGACAATCTTAGATTCTCGTAATAATCTCCATTCTTTTGGAGATTGGGCATTGTAAACACGTTCTCCTTATTAGGTCGCATGGTTTTGTAGGTAAAACTCTTTTTCACTATTTTCCTTAGAATTAATGCTCAGATTCTTATAATAAACCCTATTCTTTTGGCAATTGGGCAGGATCAACACATTCTCCTTACTGGGAGTTACGATTTTGATGCTTTGGTTTTGTAACAAAAGCTTTTCTTTCCACTATTTTCCTTAAAATCAAAGCTTGTCCGTTAAATGGGATAAACTAGGTTCTCGTAATAATCTCCATTCCTTTGGTGGTTGGCATTAGAAACACATTCTTGTCATTAGGTTACATGATTTTGATGCTTTTTTTTTTGCCATTTTTCATAAAATCAAACTTCATCTCTCAAATAGGACAAACTTGGATTCTCACAATAATCTCTACTTCTTTGGTGATTGGGCACTATAAACACATTCCTCATTGGGACACATGGTTTTGATGCTTTGATTTGGCAAGAGATGCCGTTCGTGCCTCTATTTTCCTTAAAATCAAAGTTCATCGGTCAAATGGGCAAACTTGTATTCACGTAATAATCTCCATTCTTTTTATGATTAGGCACTGTAAACACATTCTCCTCATTAGGATGCACGGTTTTGATACTTTGATTTTGGAAGAAAAGCTTTTTGTTCCATCATTTTCCTTAGAATCAAAGTTCATCCGTCAAGTGGGACAAACATGAATTATCGTAATAATCTCCATTAATTTGGTGATTGGGCACTATAAACACAATTTCCTCATCAGGATACATGATTTTAATTCTTTAATATGGCAGGCAAAGCTTTTCATTCCACTATTTTCCTTAGAAATAAAGTTTGAATGTCAAATGGGACAAACTTTGATTATCATAATATTATCTATTCTTTTGGTGACTAGGCACTACAAACAATTCTCCTTATTAGGATACATGGTTTTGATACTTTGCTTTTGCAAGAAAAGCTTTTTTTCACCGTTTGCCTTAGAATCAAAGTTTATCCTCTAAAAGGGACAAACTTAGATTCTCATAATAATCTTCATTCTTTTAGTAATTGGGCACTATAAACACATTTTCCTCACTGGAATACATGGTTTTGATACATTGCTTTTGCAAGAAAAGCTTTTCTTTCTACCATTTTCCCTAGAATCAAAGTTCATGCGTCAAGTGGGACAAACATGGATTATCGCAATAATATCTATTCATTTGGTGATTAGGCACTATAAACACATTCTCTTCATAGGGATACGTGATTTCGATGCTTTAATTGCCTTAGAATTAATGTTTGATTGTTAAATGGGATAAACTTGGATTCAGATAATAATATCCATTCTTTTGGTGATTGGCCATTATAAACACATTATCCTTATTAGGATACACGGTTTTGATGCTTTGTTTTTGAAAAAAAAGCTTTTCCTTCCACTATTCTCCTTAAAATCAAAGTTTATCCGTCAAATAGGACAAACTTGGATTCTTGTGATAATCTTCACCATGTTGGTGTTTGGGCACTATAAACACATTCTCCACATTTGGATACACGGTTTTGATGCTTTGATTTTGCAAGAAAAGCTTTTCATTCCACCATTTTGCTTAGAATCAAACTTCGACTGTAAAATAGAACAAACTTGGATTCTCATAATAATATCCATGCATTTGGTAATTGGGCGCTATAAACACATTTTCCTCATTAGGACACATGGTTTTGATGCTTTGGTTTTGCAAGAAAAGTTTTTGTTTCCGCCATTTTCCTTAGAATCAATGTTTATCTCTCAAATGGGATAAACTTGGATTCTAGTAATAATCTACATTCTTTTAGGGATTAGGCATTATAAGCCTTTTCACCTTATAGGGATACAAGGTTTTGATGCTTTGATTTAGCAAGAGATGTTTTTCATTCCACCATTTTCTTTTGGGGATTGGGCACTATAAATACATTCTCCTCTTTAGGTTGCATGGTTTTGATGATTTGGTTTTGCAAGAAAAGCTTCTTTTTAACCATTTTTTCCTTAGAATCAAAGTTTAATCCCTAAATGGGACAAACTTGGATTAATAATCTCTATTCTTTTAGTGATTGGGCACCGTAAACACATTCTCCTTATTGGGATACATGGTTTTGATACTTTGCTTTAGCAAGAAAAGCTTTTCTTTCCACCATTTTCCTTAGAATCAAAGTTCATCCATCAAGTGAGACAAATAAGAATTATCATAATAATCTCCATTCATTTGGTGATTGGCGTAATAAACACATTCTCCTTGCAGGGATACATGATTTCGATGCTTTAATTTGGCAAGAGAAGTTTCATTCCACCATTTTCCTTAGAATTAAATTTTGACTGTCAAATGGGATAAACTTGGATTCTCATAATAATGTCCATTGTTTTGGTGATTGGGCATTATAAACACATTATCCTTATAGGATGCATGGTTTTGATGCTTTGTTTTTGAAAGAAAAGCATTTCCTTCCACCATTCTCCTTATAGTCAAAGTTTATATGTCAAATAGTAAAAACTTAGATTCTTGTAATAATCTTTACTATTTTGGTAATTGGGCATTGTAAACACATTCTCTGTATTTGGATATACGGTTTTAATGCTTTGATTTTGCAAGAAAAAGCTTTTCATTCCACCATTTTCCTTAGAATTAAACTTCAGTTGTCAAATGTGATAAACTTGGATTCTCATAATAATATCCATTCTTTTGGTAATTGGGCACTATAAACACAATCTCTTCATTGGGACATGTGGTTTTGATGCTTTGGTTTTGCAAAAAAAGCTTTTCTTTTCACCATTTCCTTAGAATCAAGTTTATCTCTCAAATGGGGCAAACTTGGATTCTAGCAATAATCTTCATTCTTTTAAGGATTGGGCACTATAAGCCCTTTCACTTTATAGGGATATGTTAAATAGTAAAAACTTAGATTCTTGTAATAATCTTTACTATTTTGGTGACTGGGCACTGTAAACACATTTTCCTTATTTGGATACATGGTTTTGATGCTTTGATTTCGCAAGAAA
The DNA here is from genome assembly GCA_038381835.1 of Adansonia madagascariensis. NCBI lineage: Eukaryota > Viridiplantae > Streptophyta > Magnoliopsida > Malvales > Malvaceae > Adansonia > Adansonia madagascariensis. The sequence goes on from JBBYHL010430574.1 coordinate 6,265, forward strand.
AAGCTTTTCATTCCACCATTTTCCTTAGAATTAAACTTCGATTATCAAATGCGACAAACTTGGATTCTCATAATAATATCCATTCTTTTAGTAATTGGGCACTATAAATGCAATCTCCTCTCACATGTGGTTTTATGCTTTTGTTTTGCAAGAGAAGCTTTTCCTTTCACCATTTTCCTTAGAATCAAGTTCATCTCTCAAATGGGGCAAACTTGGATTCTAGCAATAATCTTTATTCTTTTAGGGATTGGGCACTATAAGCCCTTTCACTTTATGAGGATACAAGGTTTTGATGCTTTGATTTGGTAAGAGATGTTTTTCGTTCCATCATTTTATTTAGAATCAAAGTTTGTCTCGTCAAATGGGATAATCTAGAATTCTTGTAATAATCTCCATTATTTTAGACATTGGGCACTATAAACACGTTTTCTTCATTAAGTCACATGGTTTTGATGCTTTGGTTTTATAGGTAAAATTTTTTTCACCATTTTCCTTAATATTAAAGCTCGTCCCTCAAATAGTATAAACTTGAATTCTTATAATAATCCCCATTCTTTTGGCGATTGGGTAGGATTAACACATTCTCCATTTTGGGATTTACAATTTTGGTGCTTTGGTTTTGCAAGAAAAGTTTTCCTTTCCACCATTTCCTCAGAATCAAAGCTCGTGCGTCAAATGGGGCAAACATGGATTCTAGTAATAATCTCCATTCTTTTGGTTTTTGGGCGCTATAAACACAATCTCCTCATGAGGATGCACCATTTTGATGCTTTGATTTGATAAGGGAAGCTTTTCATTCCATAACTTTCCTTAGAATCATAATTCGGTAGTCAAATGGGACAAACTAGGATTCTCATAATAATTCATTATTTTGGAGATTGGGCACTATAGACACATTCTCCTCTTTAGGTTGCATGGCTTTGATGCTTTGGTTTTGCAAGAGAAGCTTTTTTCACCATTTTCTTTAGAATCAAAGTTCATCCCTAAAATGGGACAAACTTGGATTGTCATAATAATCTCTATTCTTTTGGTGATTGGGCACTATAAACACATTCTCCTCATTGGGATACATGGTTTTGATGCTTTGTTTTGCAAGAAAAGTTTTTCTTTCTACCATTTTCCAAAAAATCAAAGTTCGACTATAAATTGGGGCAAACATGGATTTTGGTAATGATTTCCATTTTTTTGGTTATTGCACACTATAAGCATATTCTTCTTATAGGGATACACTGTTTTGATGCTCTGATTTGGCAAGAGAAGCTTTTCAGTCCACCATTTTCCTTAGAATCAAAGTTCAATAGTCAAATGGGACAAACTAGGGCTCTCGTAATTATATCCATTCTTTTGGTGATTGGACACTATAAACACGTTCTTCTTATTAGGTGGCATGGTTTTGATGCTTTGGTATTGTAGGAAAAGTTTTTTTTCACCACTTTCCTTAGAATCAAAATTTGATAGTCAAATGAGAAAAACTAGGATTCTCATAATAATATCTCATAATAATATCCATTTTTTGGTGATTGGGCACTATAAACACATTCTCCTTATTGGGATACACGATTTTGATTTGGCAAGAGCAGCTTTTCATTCCATCATTTTCCTTAAATTAAAGTTTAGCTGTCAAATGGGACAAACTTTCATAATAATATCCATTCATTTGGTAATTAGGCGCTATAAACACATTCTCCTCATTAAGACACGTGGTTTTAATGTTTGGTTTTGCAACAAAAGCTTTTCTTTCCACCATTTTCCTTGGAATCAGAGTTTGTCTCTCGAATAGGACAAACTTGGATTCTTGTAATAATCCCCATTGTTTTGGTGATCGGGCAGGATCAACACATTTTCTTTATTGGGATAAACAATTTTGCTGCTTTGGTTTTACAAGAAAAGCTTCCCTTTCCACCATTTTCCTTAGAATCACAGCTCGCCTGTCAGATAGGGCAAGCATGGAATCTGGTAATAATCTCCATTCTTTTGGTTGCTGGGCACTATAAACATAATCTCTTTATAGGGATACACTATTTTGATGCTTTGGTTTGCCAAGGTAAGCTTTTCATTCCACTATTTTCCTTATAATCATAATTTGATAGTCAAATCAGGTAAACTGGGATTCTCAAATAATTCATTTTCTTGGAGATTAGGCACTATAAACACATTCTCCTCTTTAGGTTGCTAGCTTTTGATGCCTTGGTTTTGCAAGAGTAGCTTTTTTGTCACCATTTTTTCTTAGAATTAAGGTTCATCCCCTAAATGGGACAAACTTGGATTCTCATAATAATCTCCGTTCTTTTGGTGATTAGGCACTATAAACACATTCTCCTCATTGAGATAAATGGTTTTGATACTTTGCTTTAGCAAGAAAAGTTTTCCTTTCCACTATTTTCCTTAGAATCAAAGTCCATCCGTCCAATGGGACAAACATGGATTACATAATAATCTCTATTCATTTGGTGATTAGGCATAATAAACACATTCTTCTCACTAGGATACACGGTTTTGATGCTTTGTTTTTGTAAGAAAAGCATTTCCTTCTACCATTCTCCTTAGAATCAAAGTTTATCCGTCAAATGGGAAAACCTTGGATTCTCATAATAATCTTCACTATTTTGGTGATTGGGCGCAGTAAACACATTCTCCTTATTTGGATATACAGTTTTCATGCTTTGATTTGGCAAGAAAAGCTTTTCATTCCACCATTTTCCTTAAAATCAAACTTTGGCTGTCAAATGGGACAAACATGGATTCTTATAATAATATCCATTCCTTTGATAATTGGGCATTATAAACATATTCTCCTTATTGGGACACATGGTTTTGATGCTTTGGTTTTGCAAGAAAAACTTTGTTTTCCACCATTTTCCTTAGAATCAAAGTTTATCTCTCAAATGGGATAAATATGGATTTTGGAAATAATCTCCATTCTTTTAGGGATTGGGCATTATAAGCCCTTTCACCTTATAGGGATACAAGGTTTTGATGCTTTGATTTGGCAAGAGATGTTTTTCGTTCCACCATTTTCTTCAGAATCAAAGTTTGTCTCGTCAAATAGGATAATCTTGGATTCTTGTAATAATCTCCATTATTTTAGAGATTGGGCACTGTAAACACGTTTTCCTCGTTAGGTCGCATGGTTTTGTTGGTAAAATTTTTTTCACCATTTTCCTTAGAATCAAAGCTTCTTTCTCAAAAAAGACAAACTTGGATTCTTATAATAATCCTTATTCTTTGGGCAATTGGGCTGGATCAACATATTCTTTTTATTAGGATTTATGATTTGATGCTTTGGTTTTGCAAGAAAAGCTTTTCTTTCCACCATTTTCCTTAGAATCAAGGTTCACTCGTCAAATAGGGTAAACAAGGATTCTAGTAATAATCTCCATTCTTTTGGTTGTTAGGCACTATAAACACAATCTCCTCATGGGGATACACTGTTTTGATGCTTTGATTTCGCTAGGAAAGCTTCTCAGTCCACCATTTTCTTTAGAATCAAAGTTCGACAGTCAAATGGGACAAACAGGGACTCTCGTAATTATATCTATTTTTTTGGTGATTAGGCACTATAAACACGTTCTTCTTATTAGGTTGCATGGTTTTGATGCTTTGGTTTTATAGGAAAAGCTTTTTTTCACCATTTTCTTTAGAATCAAAGTTCATTCCTTAAATGGGACAAACTTGGATTCTTGTAATAAAATCCATTGATTTGGTGATTGGGCACATAAACGTATTCCTTTTATTAGGATACACGGTTTTGATGCTTTGATTTGGCAAGAGAAGCTGTTCATTCCACCATTTTCCTTAGAATTAAAGTTCGACAGTCAAATAAGACAAACTGTGATTCTTGTAATAATATCCATTATTTTGGTGATTGGGCACTATAAACATATTCTCCTCATTGGGATACACGATTTTGATGCTTTGATTTGGCAAAAAAAGCTTCTCACAGGGATACAAGGTTTTAATGCTTTAATTTGGTAAGAGATTTTTTTGTTCCACCATTTTCTTTACATTCAAGGTTTATCCCTCAACAAGGATAAACGGGATTCTCGTAACAATCTCTACTCTTTTTGGGATTGGGCACTATAAACAATCTCTACTCTTTTTGGGATTGGGATACACGGTTTTGACGCTTTGGTTTTGCAAGAATTGTTTTTATTTCCACCATTTTCCTTATAATTGAAGTTCATCCCTTAAATGGGATAAACCTGGATTGTCATAACAATCTCCAATCTTTTGGTGATTTGGTACTATAAACACATTCCCATCACTAGGATACATGGTTTTGATGCTTTGGTGTTACCAAAAAAGCTTTTCTTTCCACCATTTTTCTTAGAATCAAAGTTCACTCGTCAAATGGGTTGAACATGGATTCTAGTAATAATCTCTATTGTTTTGGTTACTAGGCAGTATAAACACATCTCCTCAAAGGGATACATTGTTTTGATGCTTTGGTTTGGCAAGAGATGCTTTTCATTCCACCCTTTTCATTAGAATCAAAGTTCATTGATCAAATGGGATAAACCTGGATACTTGTAATAATCTCTAATCTTTTGGTGATTGGGCACTATAAACATATTCTCCTCACTAAGATACATGATTTTGATGCTTTGGTTTTTGATGGAGATCAACTTGCATAAACACCAATTTTTAACCATTTTTATGATCTACTGCAAGGACTTGGAGGTCCAATGACTAGGGCAAAGACTAAATGCATGGAGCAAGCTTTGCAAAGACTAATCATGAAAATGCAAGCAAAGAAGGCTGTTCAAGATGAATCAGATGCATTGCTAAGATTGATCACTTTTCTATTTTGTGTTGAGGCTAAAAAAAGATGAAGAATAAAGGTTGAAGCCTAATTCGCCTGTCCAAGATGAATGGAGCCCAATTTGCATGTATTCATGGGCCTATAGTTTAGGATTTCAGATTTCTAAATTTTTTTTAGGAATGATGAGCAAAGGGTGAGAACACTAGAGCATTTTTTAAATTTTTTATAGATGATGGACAGCTCTAAATATAATAGAAAAATAATGAAATTATGGGATTAAAAGATAGTTTACACCTAACTTTCAATAACCAAACCTTTGATGCTAAATAATGCAAACCTTAGGATGAAAATGCAACCTAAAACCCGATTGGATGGAATTAAAACCCTAGAATCATCTTCAAAGTCAAGCAAAGAGAACTTGACCCCAATTAAACTTGCTGATTAGAACTAAAGTTATAACAATCTTTATCACCATAAGTTACCTTGATAAGATCAATTTGAGTTCTTGTTTAAAAAACAAAGAATAAGTTTTCAAAAAGTGAAGAAACTTTCAAGATATTTTTTTCTATTCAAATCTGCTGAATTACATGAATGAGGCAACCTTATATAGGCCTAAAATCTGTAGACTCCTAATTAAACAAGGACAATCCTATCTAATAAGGAAATGTCTATTCTTTGTCCTAGTCTAATTAAGACTTATCTAAACAACTTAAAATCCTAAACACAATCCTAATCAATAATGAAAATTCTACTCCTTATCATAATTTGATTAGGAATTGTCTATACAAATTAAAATTAAAAAGTCAAATTCTTATCCAAGAAACAAAGTTTGAAATCCTAAACTATAGGCCCATGAATACATGCAAATTGGGTTATATTCATTTAGACATTTGCTTATATCTTTTTTCAGCATGGAGCTAGCTTTGCAAAGACTAATCATGGAAATGCAAGCAAGGAAGGCTTCAAGGTGAATTAGATGCATTGCTAAGATTAATCACTTTTTCACATTGTGTTAAAACTGAAAAAAAGATGAAGAATAAAGCTTGAAGCCTAATTTGCATGTCCAAGATGAATGGAGCCTAATTTGCATGTATTCATGGGCCTATAGTTTAGGATTTCATATTTCTGATTTTTTTAAATAAAAATTTGACTTTTTAATTTTAATTTGTTTAGATAATTCCTAATCAGATTATGATAAGGAGTAGACTTTTCTTTATTGATTAGAATTATGTTTAAGTTGTTTAGATAACTCTTAATCAGATTAGGATAAGGAATAGACTTTTCCTTATTGGTTAGGATTGTCCTTGTTTAATTAGGACTCTATAGATTTTAAGCCTATATAAGGTTGCCTCATTCATGTAATTCAGTAGATTTGAATAGAAAAAGAATATCCTAAGAGTTTCTTTATTTTGTGAGAACTTCTTCTTTGTTCTTTAAACAAGAACGCAAATTGATCTTATCAAGGTAACTTATGGCGATCAAGATTGTTATAACTTTGGTTCTAATCAGCAGGTTAGATTGGCGTCAAGTTCTCTTTGCTTGACTTTAAAGACGATCCTAGGGTTTTAATTCCATCCAATCAGGTTTTAGGTTGTCTCTTCATCCTAAGGTTCACATTAGTATCGCAAGAAAAGTTTTTCTTTCCATCATTTTCCTCATAATCAAAGTTCAATTGTCAAATGTGGCAAACATTGATTCTGATAATAATATCCTTTCTTTTGGTTATTGGACATTATAAACACATTCTCCTCATAGGGATACATCGTTTTGATGCTTTGACTTGGCAAGAGATATTTTTCATTCAACCATTTTCTTTAGAATTAATGTTTGTTCATCAAATGGGAAAAATCTTGGATTCTCATAATAATGGCCATTCTTTTAGAGATTGGGCATTGTAAACACGTTCTTCTTATAGGTTACAATGTTTTGATGCTTTGCTTTTGTAGGTAAAGCCTTTTTTCATCATTTTCCTTGGAATCAAAATAAGTCCCTCAAATCAGACAAACTTGGATTCTCATAATAATCTCTATTCTTTTGGTTATTGGGCACTATAAACACATTCTTCTTATTGGGATACACAGCTTTGATGCTTTGGCTTTGAAAGAAAAGCTTTTGTTTCCACCATTTTCCTTAGAATCAAAGTTTATCTCTTAAATGGGACAAATAAGGATTCCCATAATAATCTCTATTCTTTTGGTGATTGGGCACTCTAAACATGTTCTAGTCAATAGGTTACATCATTTTGATGCTTTCATTTTGCAGGAAAAGCTTTTTTTAACCATTTTCCTTAAAATCAAAGTTCATCCCTCAAATGGGACAAACCTGATTCTTATAATAATCTCCAATCATTTAAGGATTGGGCACTATAAGCACATTCTCCTCGCTGGGATACATGGTTTTGATGCATTGTTATTGTAAGAAAAGCTTTTATTTCCATTATTTTCCTTAGAATCAAAGTTTATTCATCAAATAGGCTGAACATGGATTTTGGTAACAATTTCTATTCTTTTGGTTATTGAGCACTATAAACACTTCCTCCTTATAGGGATACACCATTTTGAAGCTTTGATTTAGCAAGAAAAGCTTTTTATTCTACCATTTTCTTTAGACTCATCATTCGGCAATCAAATTCTCGTTAGAATTGTCACTCTTTTGGAGATTGGACACTATAAACATGTTCTCCTCATTAGGTTGCATGGTTTTGATGCTTTGGTTTTGTCAAAAAAGATTTTTTTTTTCACCATTTTCCTTAGAACCAAAGTTCACACCTTTAAATAGGATAAAATTAGATTCTTGTAATATTCTCTATTCTTTTAGTGATTTGGCACTACAAACACATTCTCTTTACTGGGATACATGGTTTTTATGCTTTGGTTTTGAAAGAAAAGATTTTCTTTCTACCAATTTCCTTAAAATCAAAGTTCATCCCGTAAATGGGACAAACTTAGATTATCGCAATAATCTCCATTCATTTGTTGATCGGCCACTACAAACACATTCTCCTCATTGGGATACATCATTTTGATGCTTTGATTTGGCAAGAGAAGATTTTCATTCCATCATTTTCCTTAAAATAAAAGTTTGATTATCAAATAGGATAAACTTGGGTTCTAGTAATAATATCCATTTTCTTAGGGATTAGGCACTATATACACATTCTTCTTATGGGGATACACAATTTTGATGCTTTGGTTTTCCAAGAAAAGCTTTTCTTTCCACCATTTCCCTTGGATTCAAAGTTCATCCCTCAAATGGGACAAACCTAGATTCTCATAACAATCTCCATATTTTTGGGTATAAGGGATTGGGCACTATAAACACATTCTCCTAGCTGGGATACACAATTTTGACGCTTTGATTTTGCAAGAAACACTTTTCTTTCCACCATTTTCCTTAGAATCAAAGTTCATCCTTTAAATGGCATAAACCTAGATTTTATAATAGTCTCTAATCTTTTACTGATTAGGCACTATAAACACATTCTCTTTATTGGGATACATGGTTTTTGATGCTTTGGCGTTGCAAGAAAAAGCTTTTCTTTCCACCATTTTCCTTGGAATCAAAGTTCCCTTATCAAATGGATCGAACATGGATTTTACTAATAATCTCCATTCTTTTGGTTATTGGGCACTATAAACACATTCTTCTTATAGGGATACACTGTTTTGATGGTTTGATTTGGCAAGAGATGCTTTTTGTTCCATTATTTTCCTTTGGTGATTGGGCACTACAAACACATTTTACTCATTAGGTTACATGGTTTTCATACTTTGGTTTTGTAGAAAAAGCTTTTTTTTCACCATTTTCCATAGAATCAAAGTTCGTTGCTTAAATGGTACAAACTTGGATTCCTGTAATAATCTCCATTCTTTTGGTGATTGGGCACTATAAACATATTCTTCTCATTGGGATGCATGGTTTTGATGCTTTGACTTAGCAAAAGATGCTTTTCATTCCACCATATTTCTTAGATCAAAGTCCATCTATCATATGGGATAAACTTGGATTCTAGCAATAATCCCCACTATTTTTGTGATTGGGCACTATAAGCACATTCTCCTCATTGGGATACACGGTTTTGATACTTTGGTTTTGCAAGAAAAGGTTTCCTTTCCATATTTTTCCTTAGAATCAAAGTTCATTCGTCAAGTGGGACAAACATGGATTATCATAATAATCTCCATTATTTGGTGGTTGGGCATAATAAACACATTCTCTTTCTAAGGAGCCATGATTTCAATGCTTTAATTTGGCAAGAGAAGCTTTTCATTCCACCATTTTCCTTAGAATTAAAGTTTTGACTATCAAATGGGACAAACTTGGATTCTTGAAATAATATCCATTCTTTTGGTGATTGGGCACAACAAACACATTCTCCTTATTGGGATACATGGTTTTGATGAATAAAAGCTTTGCTATCCACCATTTTCTTTAGAATCAAAGTTCATCTCTCAAATGTGACAAACTTAGATTCTAGTAATAATCTCCATTCTTTTGGTTATTGGGCACTATAAACACATTCTCCACATGGGGATACATTATTTTGATGCTTAGATTTAGCAAGAGAAGCTTTTCATTCTACCATTTTTCTTAGAATCATAGTTCGGCAGTTAAATAGGAAAAACCTAAATTCTTGTAACAATATCCATTCCTTTGGTGATTGGGCACCATAAATACATTCTGTTCATTGGGATACATGGTTTTGAAAGAAAAGCTTTTCTTTCCTCTATTTTCCTTAGAATCAAAGTTAGTCTCTCAAATCAATCAAACTTGGATTCTCGTAATAATCTCCATTATTTTGGTGATTGGGCACTATAAACCCATTTTTCTTATTGAGACGCATGATTTTGATGCCTTGATTTCGCAAGAGAAGCTTTTCATTCCATCATTTTTTTCATAATCAAAGTTCATCCACCAAATAGGACAAACTTGGATTCTCGTAATAATCTCCACTATTTTGGTGATTGGGCACTATAAACACATTTTCCTCATTTGGATACATTGTTTTGATGCTTTGATTTGGCAAGAGAAGCTTTTAATTCCACCATTTTCCTTAGATTCAAAGTTCACTCATCAAATGGGTCAAACATGGATTCCAATAATAATCTCTATTCTTTTGGTTATTGGGGTACTATAAACACATTAATAGGGATATACCATTTTGATGCTTTGATTTGGTAAGAGATGATTTTCATTCCACCATTTTCCTTAAAATCTCATCTGTCAAATGAGACAAACTTGGATTCTCATAATAATCTCTATTCTTTTGGTGATTCGGCACTATAGACACATTCCATTTATTAGGTCACATGGCTTTGATGTCTTCGTTGAGTGGGAAAGGCTTTTTTTTTTGCCATTTTCCTTAGAATCAAGTTTGTTCCTTAAATTGGACAAACTTGGATTCTCACAATAATCTTCATTTCTTTTTTTATGACTAGGCTCATAGGGAGTACATAGTTTGGATGCTTTGGTTTACAGGAAAAGCTTGTCCTTCCACCATTTTCCCTAGAATCAAAATTCATCTGTCAAATGGGACAAACATGGATTATCATAATAACCTCTACGCATTTGGTGATTGGGCACTACAAACACATTATCCTCATAGGGATGCATGGTTTTGATGTTTGATTTGGCAAGAGAAGCTTTTTATTCCATCATTTTCTTTAGAATCAAAGTTCATCCCTCAAATGGGATAAACTTGGATTCTTATAATAATCTCCATTCTTTTGGTGATTGGGCACTGTAAACACATTCTCATCATGGGGATCCATGGTTTTGATGCTTTTGTTTTGTAAGAAAAGCTTTTCTTTCCACTATTTTCCTTAGAATTAGTGTTCGCCCGTCAAATAGGGCAAACAAGGATTCTAGTTATAATCTCTATTCTTTTGGTTATTGGGCACTATAAAATGGGGAGAATACACTGTTTTGATGCTTTGATTTGGCAAGAGAGGCTTTTCATTCCACAATTTTCCTTAGAATCAAAGTTCAGCTGTCAAATGGGATAAATTTGGATTCTCATAGTAATCTCCACTCTTTTGGTGATTGGGAGCTATAAACACATTTTCATCATTGGGACACACAGTCCTTGGAATACACATTCTCATCAATGGGACATTCTCATAGTTTTCCATGAAATGCTTTTCTTTTTAGCATTTTCCTTAAAATCAAAGTTATCCCTTAAATGGGACAAACTTGGATTCTAGTAATAATCTCCATTGTTTTGGTGGTTAGGCACTATAATACATTTTCCTCATCAAGATACACAATTTTCATGCCTTGATTTGAAAAGAGAAGCTTTTCATTCCATTATTTCTTTTATAATCAAAGTTCAGCTATCAAATGGGACAAACTTGGATCCTTGTAATAATATCCATTCTTTTAGGGATTGTGCACTATAAACATATTCTTCTTATTGGGATACACGATCTTAATGCTTTGGTTTTCCAAAAAAAGCTTTTCTTTCTACCATTTTACTTGGTATCAAAATTTGTCCGTCAAATAAGACTTGGATTATTGTAATAATCTCCTTGTATTTGGTGATTGGGCACTACACGCACATGTTCCTTATTGGGTGGGATACATGGTTTTGATGGTTTGATATGGCAAGAGAAGCTTTTCATTCCACCATTTTCCATAGAATCAAAATTCGACTATCAAATGGGACAATGTTAGACTCTCATAATAATATCCATGCTTTTGGTGACTGGGCACTATAAACACATTCGACTCATTGGAATATAAGGTTTTGATGCTTTAGATTTTCTTTCCCCTATTTTCCTTAGAATCAAAGTTCATCTCTCAAATGTGACAAACTTGGATTCCTATAATTATCCCTATTTTTTTGGTGATTGGGCACTATAAACACTTTCTCCTTATTGGGATACATGATTTTGATGCTTTGGTTTTCCAAGAAAAGCTTTTCTTTCCATGATTTTCCTCAAAATTAAAGGTCCTCCATCAAATGGGACAAAAAAGGATTCTGGAAATAATCTTTATTCTTTTGTTCATTAGGCACTATAAACAAATTCTTCTCATTAGGATACACCATATTGATTGCTTTGGTTTTGCAAGAAAAGCTTTTCCTTCCACCATTTTCATTAGAATCAAAGTTCATTTGTCAAATGGGACAAACTTGGATTCTTGCAATAATGTCCATTCTTTTGGTGGTTGAGGACTATAAACATGTTCTCCTCAATAGATTACACGATTTTGATGCTTTGGTTTGGCTAGAAAAGCTTTTCTTTCTGCCATTTCCCTTAGTATCAAAGTTTCTCCATCAAAAGGCACAAACTGGGAGTATTGTAATAATCTCCATTCGTTTGGTGATTGGGCACTATAAACACATTCCTCTCATTGGGACACATGGTTTTGATGATTTAATTTAGCAAGAAAAGCTTTTCATTCCAACATTTTCCTTAGAATCAAACTTTAGCTATCAAATAGGGCAAACTTGGATACTCATAATAATATCCATTTTTTTTGGCGATTGGGCTGTAAACACATTTTACTCATTGGGATACACAGTTTTGATGCTTTGGTTTTCTAAGAAAAGCTTTCAACCATTTTCCTAAGATTCACAGTTCATCCTTCAAATAGGTTAAACATGGATTCTCATAGCTGTCTTCACTCTTTGGGGATTGGGGGCTACAAACACCTTCTCCTAGTTGGGATACTCTATTTTTATGCTTTGGTTTTGCAAGAAATGCTTTTCTTTCCACCATTTTCCTTATAATCAAAGTCCATCTTATAATTGGGATAAACCTAGATTCCCATAATAATCTCCAATCTTTTGGTGATTGGGCACTATAAACATGTTCTCCTTCATGAGATACATAGTTTTGATGCTTTGGTTTTGCAAAAAAAGCTTTTCTTCCCCCCATTTTCCTTAGAATCAAAGTTCACCTGTCAAATAAGGCAAACATTGATTCTGGTAATAATCTTCATTCTTTTGGTTATTGGGCACGATAAACACATTTTTTTATAGGGATACACTATTTTGATGCTTTGATTTGGAATAAAATGCTTTTTGTTCTACCATTTTCCTTAGAATCAAAATTCATTCGTTAAATGGGATAAACTTGGGTTCTCATAATCATCTCCATTTTTTTTGTGATTAGGCACTATAAACATGTTCTATTCATTAGGTTACATGGTTATATTGCTTTGATTTTGCAGGAAAAGCTTTTTTTCACCATTTTCCTTAGAATTAATGTTTGTCCCATTGAATTACACGGTTTTGATGTTTTGATTTTGTAGGAAAAGCTTTTTTTTTTGCCATCTTCCTTTGAATCAAAGTTTATCTCTCAAATGGGACAAACTTGGATTCTCATAATAATATGCATTCTTTTAGTGATCGGGCACTATAGACACATTGTTTTAATGCTTTGATTCAGCAAGAGATGCTTTTCGGGCCACTATTTTCCTTAAAATCAATGTTCATCTGTGGAATGGGATAAACATGGACTATTGTAAAAATCTTTATTCATTTGCTTATTAGGCATTGGAAACACATTCTCCTCATAGGGATACATGATTTAGATGCTTTAATTTTATAGGGGAAGCTTTTCATTCCACCATTTTCCTTGGGACTAATGTTTGACTGTCAAATGAGACAAACTTGGATTCTCATAATAATATCATTCTTTTAGTGATTAGGCACTATAAACACATTCTCCACATTGGGATACATAATTTTGATGCATTGGTTTTGCAAGAAAAGCTTTTCATTTCACCATTTTCCTTATAATCAAAGTTTGTTTGTCAAATAGGAAAAACTTGGATTATCGTAATAATCTTCATTCATTTGGTGATTGAGCAGTATAAACACCTTCTCCTAGTTGGGATACTCTGTTTTTATGCTTTGGTTTTGCAAGAAATGGTTTTCTTTCCACCATTTTCCTTATAATCAAAGTCCATCTTATAGTTGGGATAAACCTAGATTCCCATAATAATCTCCAATCTTTTGGTGATTGGGCACTATAAACATGTTCTCCTTAATAAGATACACAATTTTGATGCTTTGGTTTTGAAAGAAATCTTTTCTTCCCACCATTTTCCTTAGAATCAAAGTTCACCTGCCAAATAGGGCAAACATTGATTCTGGTAATAATCTTTATTCTTTTGGTTATTAGGCACTATAAACACATTCTTTTTATAGGGATACACTATTTTGATGCCTTGATTTGGCAAAAGATGCTTTTTGTTCCACCATTTTTCTTAGAATCAACATTCATTCATTAAATGGGATAAACTTGGATTCTCGTAATCATCTCTATTCTTTTGGTGATTGGGCACTATAAACATGTTCTATTCATTAGGTTACATGGTTATATTGCTTTGATTTTGCAGGAACAGCATTTTTTTCACCATTTTCCTTAGAATGAACATTTGTCCCATTGAATTCTCATAATAATCTCTAATCTTTTCATGATTGGGCACTATAAACACATTTTCCTCAATAGAATGCACAGTTTTGATGCTTTGGTTTGCAAGAAAAGCTTTTCTTTCCACCATTTTCCTTAGAATCAACGTTCGTTCATCAAATTGGATAAAGTAAAATTCTCATAATAATCTCTACACTTTTGGTGATTGGGCACTATAAACACATTCTAGTCGTTAACTTACATGGATTTGATGTTTTGATTTTATAGGAAAAGCTTTTTTTTGGTTCCTTCGAATCAAAGTTTATCTCTCAAAAATGACAAACTTAGATTCTCGTAATAATATGCATTCTTTTAGTGATCGGGCACTATAGACACATTGTTTTAATGCTTTGATTTAGCAAGAGATGCTTTTCGAGCCATTATTTCCCTTAAAATCAATGTTCATCTGTGGAATAGGATAAACATGGACTATTGTAATAATCTTCATTCATTTACTTATTAGGCACTTGAAATACATTCTCCTCATAGGGATACGCGATTTAGATGCTTTAATTTTGTAGGAGAAGCTTTTCATTCCACCATTTTCCTTGGGATTAATGTTTGACTGTCAAATGAGACAAACTTGGATTCTCATAATAATATCCATTCTTTTGGTGATTGGGCACTATAAACACATTCTCCACATTAGGATACATAATTTTGATGCATTGCTTTTGCAAGAAAGGCTTTTCGTTCCACCATTATCCTTATAATCAAAGTTTGTCTGTTAAATGGAAAAAACTTGGATTATCATAATAATCTCCATTCATTTGGTGATTTGGCACTATAAACACATTCTGCTCATTGGGTACATGATTTTGATGCTTTGATTTGGCAAGAGAAGCTTTTCATTCCACCATTTTCCTTAGAATCAAACTTCGACTATCAAATAGGGCAAACTTGGATACTCATAATAATATCCATTTTTTTAGGGATTGGGCAATGTAAACACATTTTACTTATTGGGATACACGATTTTGATGCTTTGGTTTTCCAAGAAAAGCTTTCAACCATTTTCCAAAGATTCACAGTTCATCCCTTAAATGGGTCAAACCGGGATTCTCACAATAGTCTTCACTCTTTAGGGATTGGGCGCTATAAACACATTCTCTGAGCTGGGATAGTCTGTTTTTATGCTTTGGTTTTGCAAGAAACACTTTTCTTTCCACCATTTTCCTTATAATCAAAGTCTATCCCATAATTGGGATAAACCCAGATTCTTATAATAATCTCTAATCTTTTGGTGATTGGGCACTATAAACACATTTTGCTCAATGGATACACAGTTTTGATGCCTTGGTTTTGCAAGAAAAGCTTTTCTTCCCACCATTTTCCTTAGAATCAAAGTTCACCCGTCAAATAGAGTAAACACTAATTCTAGTAATAATCTTCATTTTTTTAGTTATTGGGCACTATAAATGCATTCTCTTTATAGGGATACACTGTTTTGATGCTTTTCATTACACTATTTTCTTTACAATCAAAATTCATACGTCAAATGGGATAGACTTGGATTTTCGTAATCATCTCCATTTTTTTAGGGATTATGCACTATAAACATGTTCTATTCATAAGGTCACATGGTTATATTGCTTTGGTTTTGCAGGAAAAGCTTTTCTTCACCATTTTCCTTAGAATTAATGTTTGTCCCATTGAATTCTCATAATACTCTCCAATCTTTTGGTGATTGGGTACTATAAACACATCTTTTTCATTAGGATGCATAGTTTGATGCTTTGGTTTTGCAAGAAAAGCTTTTCTTTCCACCATTTTCCTTAGAATCAACGTTCTTTTGTCGAATTGGACAAAGTAAAATTCTCATAAAAATCTTCATGCTGTCGGTGATTAGGCCCTACAAACACATTCTAATCATTAACTTACATGGTTTCGATGTTTTGATTTTGCAAGAAAAGCTTTTTTTCGCCATCTTCCTTTAAATCAAAGTTCATCCCTTAAATAAGACAAACTTGGATTCTCATAATAATATGCATTCTTTTGGTGATCGAGCACTATAAACACATTGTTTTAATGCTTTGATTTACCAAGAGATGCTTTTTGAGCCACTATTTTCCTTAAAATCAATATTCATCCATGGAATGGGATATACATGGACTATCGTAATAATCTTCATTGATTTGGTTATTGGGCACTGGAAACACATTATTCTTATAGGGATAGGAGAAGCTTTTTATTCCACCATTTTCCTTGGAATTAATGTTCGACTATCAAATGGGACAAACTTGGATTCTCATAATAATATTCATTCTTTTGGTGATTAGGCACTATAAACACATTCTCCTCTTTGGGATACACCATTTTGATACTTTGCTTTTGCAAGAAAAGCTTTTCGTTCCACCATTTTCCTTAGAATCAAAGTTCGATTGTCAAATAGGACAAACTTAGATTCTCATAATAATATCCATTCCTTTGGTGATTGGGCACTATAAACACATTCTCCTCATTGGGATACACAAATTTGATACTTTATTTTTGCAAGAAAAGCTTTTCATTCCACCATTTTTCCTTAGAACTAAAGTTTACTCGCCAAATGGGAAAAACATGGATTATGATAATAATCTCCATTCATTTGGTGATTGGCACTGTAAACGCATTATCCTCATAAAGATACTCAGTTTTGATGCTTTGGTTTGGCAAAAGATACTTTTTGTTCCACCATTTTTCTTAGAATCAAAGTTTATTTGTCAAATTAGATAAACTAGAATTCTCATAATAATATCCATTCCTTTGGTGATTGGGCACTATAAATACATTTTCGTCATTGGGATACATGGTTTTGATACTTTGGTCATGCAAGAAAAGCTTTTCTTTTCATCATTTTCCTTAGAGTTGAAGTTTGTCTCTTAAATAGGAAAAACATGGATTATGGTAACAATCTCTGTTTTTTTTTGGTGATTGGGCACTATAAACACATTCTCTTCATTGGGCTACATGGTTTTGACGCTTTGATTTGGCAAGAGATGCTTTTTGTGCCACTATTTTCCTTAGAATCAAAGTTCATTCGTGAAATAGGACAAACATGGACTATCGTAATAATCTCCATTCATTTGGAGATTGGGCACTGTAAACACATTCCCTTCACAAGCATACACGATATTAATGCTTTAATTTGGTAGGAGAGGATTTTCATTCCACCATTTTCCTTGGAATTAATGTTCAACTATCAAATGGGACAAACTTTGATTCTCGTAATAACACCCATTCTTTTAGTGATTGGGCACAGCAAACAAATTCTCCTTATTAAGATATACAATTTTGATCCTTGCTTTTGTAAGAAAAGCATTTGGTTCTGTTATTTTCCTTAAAATCAAAGTTCATTCGTCAAATGAGAAAAACATGGACTATTGTAATAATCTCCATTTATTTGGTGATTGGGCACTATAAATACATTCTCCTCATTGAGATACTCGATTTTGATGCTTTAATTTGGCAGAAGAAGCTGTTCATTCGACTATTTTCTGTAAAATTAAAGTTTGACTGTCAAATAGGACAAATTGGATTCTTGTAATAATATCCATTCTTTTGGTGATTGGGTACTATAAACACATTCTTCGTATTGGGATATATAGTTTCGATGCTTTGGTTTTGGAAGAAAGGCTTTTCTTTCCACCATGCTCCTTAGAATCAAAGTTCATCCATCAAATCAGACAAACTTGGATTCTTATAACAATCTTCATTATTTTGCCGATTGGGCACTATAAACACATTCCCCTCATTTGAATATGTGGTTTTGATGCTTTGATTTGGCAAAAGAAGCTTTTAATTCCACCATTTTCCTTAGAATCAAAGTTCAGCTGTCAAATAGGACAAACTTGGATTCTTATAGTAATATCCATTCCTTTGGTGATTGGGTGCTATAAACAAATTTTTCTCATTGGGGTACGTGCTTTTGGTGCTTTAGTTTTGCAAGAAAAGCTTTTCTTTCCTCCATTTTCCTTAGAATCAAAGTTTCTCTCAAATGGGACAAACTTGGATTCTAGTCATAATCTCCATTTTTTGGTGATTAGGCACCATAAACACTTTCACCTTATAGGGATATAAGGTTTTGATGCTTTGATTTGGCAGGAGATGTTTCTCATTCTGCCATTTTTTTAAAAATCAAAGCTCATTCATCAAATGGGATAATCTTGGATTCTCCTAATAATCTCCATTTCTTTGGAGATTGGGCACTATAAACACGTTCTCCTCATTAGGTTGCATGGTTCTGATATTTTGGTTTAGCAACTAAAGCTTTTTTCTACCATTTTTTTTAGAATCAAAGTCCATCCATCAAATAGGACTAACTTTTATTCTTGTAATAATCTCTATTCTTTTGGTGATTGGGCATGATAAACACATTCTCCTCATTCGGATACACCGTTTTGATGCTTTGGTTTTGCAAGAAAAGATTTTTTTCCACCATTTTCCTTTGAATCAGTGTTTGTACGTCAAATATGACAAAAATGGATTCTAGCGATAATCTTCATTCTTTTGGTTATTGGGCACTATAAACACATTCTACTCATAGGGATACACTATTTTGATGCTTTGATTTAGCAAGAGAAGCTTTTCATTCCACCATTTTCCTTAGAGTCATAGTTCAATAGTCTAATGGAACAAAATGGGATTCTCATAACAGTATCCATTCTTTTAGAGATTAGGTGCTATAAACACGTTCCCTTCATTAGGTTCCATGGTTTTGATGCTTTGGTTTTATAGGAAAAGCCTTTTTTCACCATTTTCGTCAGAATCAAAGTTTGTTTCTCAAATTGGACAAACTTGGATTCTAGTAATAATCTCTATTCTTTCAGTGATTGGGCACTGTAAACACATTTTTCTCATTAGGATACATGATTTTGATGCTTTGGTTTTTCAAGAAAAGCTTTTGTTTCTCCCATTTTCCACAAAATCAATGTTTACCCATCAAATGGGGCAAACATGGATTCTGGTAATAATCTCCACTCTTTTGGTGATTAGGCCTTATAAACACATTCTCCTCATGGAGGTACATTGTTCTGATGCTTTTATTTTGGCACAAAAAGCTTTTCATTCCACCATTTTGCTTAGAGTCATAACTCGACAGTCAAATGGGACAAACTAGGATTCTTGTAATAATATCCATTCTTTTGGACATTAGGCATTATAATCCTCATTAGGTTGCATGGTTTTGATGCTTTCATTTTGTAGGAAAAGCTTTTTTTTCACCATTTTTTTATAATTAAAGTTTGTCCCTTAAATTCAGGAAACTTGGATTCTCACAATAATCTCTATTTTTTTGGTGATTGGGCACTATAAACATATTTTACTCATTGGGATACACGGTTTTGGTGCTTGGTTTTGCAAGAGAAGCTTTTTTTCCATCATTTTTTGTAGAATCAAGGTTCTTACGTCAAATCAGACAAACCTGGCTTCCTATTATAACCTCCATTCTTTTTGTGCTTAGGTCAATATAAGCACGTTATTCTCATTGGGATACATGGTTTTGATGCTTTGGTTTTGCAAGAAAAGCTTTTGTTTCCAACATTTTCCTTAGAATCAAAGTTCATCGCTCAAATGTGACAAACTTGGATTCAAGAAATAATCTCCATCCCTTTGGTGATTGGGCACTATAAACACATTTTGCACATTGGGATACACCATATTGATGATTTGGTTTTGTAAGAAAAGATTTTCTCCCCACCATTTTCACTAGAATCAAATTTCATCCGTCAAATGGGACAAACTTGGATTCTCATATTAATCTCCATTCTTTTGGTGATTGGACACCATAAATAGATTCTCCTCATTGGGATACACTGTTTTATACTTAGGTTTTGCAAGAAAAGCTTTTCATTCCACCATTTTCCTTAGAATCAAGATTCATATGTCAAATGGGATAAATATGGATTCTCATAATAATACCCATTCTTTTGGCAATTAGGCTCTAAGAACACATTCTCTTTATTGGGATGCAAGATTTTGATGCTTTGGTTCTTTCAAGAAAAGCTTTTCTTTCCACTATTTTCATTAGAATCAAGTTCATCCATCAAATGGGACAAACTTGGGTTTTGCAATAATCTCCATTTTTTTGGTCATTGGGCACTATAAACACATTCTCCTTATTAGGTTAAAAGGATTTGATGCTTAAGTTTGGCAAGAAAAGCTTTTCTTCCAACCATTTTACTTAGTATTAAAGTTCATCTATTAAATAAGACAAACTTTGATTACTGTAATAATCTTTATTCATTTGGTGATTCGGCACTATAAACATATTTTGCTCCTCGGGATACACAGTTTTGATGCTTTGGTTTTTTAAAAAATAGCTTTTCCTTCCACCATTTTCCTTAGAAACAAAGTTTATCTCTTAGATGGGATAAACTTGGATTTTGATAATAATCTCCATTCTTTTGGTGATAGGGAACTATAAACAAATTTTGCTCATTGGGATACATGATTTTGATACTTTGAATTGGCAAAAGAGGCTTTTCATTCCACCATTTTCCTTGGAACCAAGGTTGTCTATTAATTGGGATAAACTTGGATTCTTGTAATAATATCCATTCCTCTGGCGATTGGCACTATAAACACATTCTTCTCACAGAGATACGTGGTTTTTAGGTTTTGGTTTTGTAGGAAAAGCTTTTCTTTCTACCATTTTTCCTAAAATCAAAGTTCATCACTCAAATGTGACAAACTTGGATTCTGGAAATAATCTTCATTTTTGGTGAGCGGGCAATATAAACACTTTCTCCTTAATGGGATGCACCATATTGATGCTTTGGTTTTGCAAGAAAAGCTTTTCTTCCCACCATTTTCACTAGAATCAAAGTTCATTCATCAAATTGGACAAACTTAGATTCCTATATTAATCTCCATTCTTTTGGTGATTGGGCACTATAAACACATTCTCCTCATTCGGATGCACATGTTTGATGCTTTGATCTGGCAAGAGAAGCATTTCATTCCACCATTTTCCTTTGAATCAAGGTTCATCTGTCAAATAGGGTGAACTTGGATTCCTGCAATAATATCTGTTCCTTTGGCGATTAGGCACTATAAACACATTTTCCTCATAAGGATACATGGTTTTTAGCTTTACTTTTGTAAGAACAGCTTTTCCTTTCACCATTTTCCCTAGAATAAAACTTCCTCTGTCAAATGGTATAAACGGATTCTGGTAATATCCTCTATTCTTTTGGTGATTGGGCATCATAAATAGATTCTCCTCATTGGCATAACGATTTTATGCTTATGTTTTACAAGAAAAGCTTTTCATTCCACCATTTTTCTTAGAAGCAGTGTCATATGTTAAATGGGACAAACATGGATTCTTGAAATAATACCCATTCTTTTGGTTATTGGGCTTGAAAAACACATTCTCCTTTTTAGGATGCATGATTTGATGCTTTGGTTTTTTAGGAGAAGCTTTTTTTCCACCATTTTCAATAGAATCAAGTTCGTCCATCAAATGGGACAAACTTGGATTCTCATAACAATCTCCACTATTTTCGTGATTAGGCACTATAAACACATTTTCCTCATTAGGTTAAAAGGTTTTGATGCTTTAGTTTAATAAGTAAAGCTTTTCTTCCCACCATTTTACTTAGTACGAATGTTTATCCACCAAACAAGACAAACTTGGATTATCATAATAATCTCCATTTGTTTGGTGATTGGGCACTATAAACACATTTCGCTCATTGGGATACATGGCTTTGATCCTTTAGTTTTGAAAAAAATAGCTTTTCTTTCCACTATTTTCCTTATAATCAAAGTTCATCTTTCAAACTGAACAAACTTGGATTTTGGTAATAATCTCCATTCTTTTGGTGATTGGGCACTATAAATACATTCTCCTCACTAGGATACACGTGTTTAATGCTTTGATCTAGCAATAGGAGCTTTTCAATCCACCATTTTCTTGGAATCAAGGTTTACCTGTAAAATAGGATGAACTTAGATTCCTACAACAGCGTCCATTCCTTTGGTGATTAGGCACTATAAAAATATTCTCCTCATAGGGATACATAGTTTTTAGCTTTACTTTTGTAGGAAAGGCTTTTCCTTCCACCATTTTCCCTAGAATCAAACTTTCTCTGTCAAATTGTATAAAATGGATTCTGGTAATAACCACTATTCTTTTGGTGATTAGACACCATAAATAGGTTCTCCTTATTGGGATACATGGCTTTATGCATAGGTTTTGCAAGAAAAGCTTTCATTCCACCATTTTTCTTAGAATCAATGTTCATCTGTCAAATCAGACAAACATGGATTCCCATAATAATACCCATTCTTTTGGTTATTGGGCTCTAAAAACACATTCTCCTTTTTGGGATGCATGATTTCGATGCTTTGGTTTTACAGGAGAAGCTTTTTTCCACCAGTTTAAGTAGAATCAAGTTCATCCATCAAATGGGACAAACCTGGATTCTCATAAGAATCTCCACTATTTTCATGATTAGGCACTATAAACACATTTTTCTTATTAGGTTAAAAGGTTTTAATGCTTTGGTTTAGCAAGAAAAGCTTTTCTTTCCACCATTTTACTTAGTATAAAAGTTTATCCATCAAATAAGACAAACTTGGATTATCGTAATAATCTCCATTCGTTTGATGATTAAGCACTATAAACATATTTTGCTCCATAGGATACATGATTTTAATGCTTTGGTTTTGAAGAAAATAG
The DNA here is from genome assembly GCA_038381835.1 of Adansonia madagascariensis. Lineage (NCBI taxonomy): Eukaryota > Viridiplantae > Streptophyta > Magnoliopsida > Malvales > Malvaceae > Adansonia > Adansonia madagascariensis. The sequence continues at coordinate 29,114 of JBBYHL010430574.1, forward strand.
CTTTTTTTTTCACTATTTTCCTTAGAATCAAAGTTCATCTCTCCAAGCAGACAAACTTGGATTTTGGTAATAATCTCCATTCTTTTGGTGATTGGGCACTAAAAACACATTCTCCTGACTAGGATACACGTGTTTGATTCTTTGATCTGGCAAGAGATGCTTTTTAATCCACCATTTTCCTTGGAATCAAGGTTCATCTATTAAATAGGACAAACTTGGATTCCTGCAATGATATCCATTCCTTTGGTGATTGGGCACTATAAACACATTCTCATCATAGGGATACATGGGTTTTAAGTTTTACTTTTGTAAGACAAGTTGTTCCTTCCACCATTTTTCCTAGAATCAAACTTCTTTCGTCAAATGGTACAAACATGGATTCTTGTAACATCCAGTATTCTTTTAGTTGGCCGCTATAAGCACAGACTTCTTACTAGGATACACCATTTTTATGCTTTGGTTTCATAAGAAAGGCTATTCTTTCCACCACTTTCACTAAAATCAAAGTTCATCCCTCAAATGGGATAAACTTGGATTCTTCAAATAATCTCCATTCTTTTGGTGACTGGGCACTATAAACACATTCTCCTTTTTGGGATACACAATTTTGATACTTTGATTGGGCAAGGCTAGCTTTTTCTTCAACAATTTTTTGTAGAATCAATGTTCTTTCATCAAATGGGTCAAACTAGATTCTTTTAATAATCTCTATTATTTTGGTTATTGGGCACTATAAACACATTCATCTCTTTGGAATACACGGTTTTGATGCTTTAAATTATCAAAAGAAGCTTTACTACCTACCATTTTCACTAGAATAAAAGTTCATTCGTCAAATGGGACACACTTGGATTCTCGTATTAATCTTCTTTCTTTTGGTGATTAGGCACTATAAACAGATTCTTCTCTCTGGGATACACGGCTTTACGCTTAGGTTTTGGAATAAAGTTTTCATTCTACCATTTCCTTAGAATCAAGGTTTGTCTATGAAATTGGACAAGTATGGATTCTCATAATAATACCCATTTTTTGGCGATTAGGCTCTAAAAACATATTCTCCTTATTGGGATGCACAATTTTGGTGCTTTGGTTCTTTTAAGAAAAGCTTTTTTTTCCACCATTTTTGTTAGAATCAAGTCTATCCGACAAATGGGACAAACTTGGATTTTTGCAATAATCTCCACTTTTTTCGTGAGTAGGCACTATAAACACATTCACCTGATTAGGTTAAAAGGTTTTGATGCTTTGGTTTGGCAAGAAAAGCTTTTCTTTCCACCATTTTACTTAGTATCAAGGTTCATCCATCAAACAAGACATACTTGGATTACCATAATATTCTCCATTCATTTAGTGATTGGGCACTATAAACACATTCTGGTCCTTGGGATACACGATTTTAAAAAAAATAGTTTTTCCTTCCACCATTTTCCTTAGATCAAAGTTCAACTCTCAGATGGGACAAACTTAGATTTTGTTAATAATCTCTATTCTTTTGGTGATGGGAAACTATAAACACACTTTGCTCATTGGGATACATGATTTTGATGCTTTGATTAGGCAAAAGAAGCTTTTCATTTTACCATTTTCCTAGGAATCAAGTTCATCTATTAAATGGGATAAACTTGGATTCTTGTAATTATATCCATTCCTTTGGCGATTAGGCACCATAAACACATTCTTCCTATAGAGATACGTGGTTTTTAGACTTTGATTTTGTAAGAAATTTCCTTCCACCATTTTTCCTAGAGTCAAAGTTCATCACTCAAATGTGACAAACTTGGATTCTGGAAATAATCTCCATTTTTGGTGATTAGGCACTATAAACATTATTTCCTTATAGGGATACACCATATTGATGCTTTGCTTTCTCAAGAAATGTTTTTTTCCCATGATTTTCACTAAAATCAAAGTTCATCCATCAAATTCGATAAACTTGGATTCTCATAGTAATCTCCATTCTTTTGGTGATTAGGCACCATAAACAGATTCTCCCCATTGGAATACATGGTTTTATGCGTAGGTTTTGCAAGAAAAGCTTTTCATTCCACCATTTTTCATAGAATCAACGTTCATCTGTCAAATAGGATAAACGTAGATTCTCGTAATAATACCCATTCTTTTGGTGATTGGGCTCTAGAAACACATTCTACTTATTAGGATGCATGATTTTGACGCTTTGGTTTTGTAGGAGAAGCTTTCTTTTCCACCATTTGCAATAGAATCAAGTTTGTTCCCTCAATTAGGCAAACTTGGATTCCAAAAATAATCTACATTCTTATCATGATTGGGCACTATAAACGCATTCTCCTTATTAGGTAAAAAGGTTGTAATGCTTTGTTTTAGCAAGAAAAGCTTTTCTTCCCTCCATTTTACTTAGTCTGAAAGCTTATCCATCAAACAAGACAAACTTGGATTATCACAATAATATCCATTCGTTTAGTGATTGGGCACTATAAACACATTTTGCTCCTTGGGATACACGGTTTTAATGCTTTGGTTTTGAAAAAAAAATAGCTTTTCTTTCCACCATTTTACTTAGAATCAAAGTTTATCTCTTAAATGGGACAAACTTGGATTTTGGTAATAATCTCTATTCTTCTGGTGATTGGGCACTATAAACACATTCTCATCGTTGGGATACACGTGTTTGATGATTTGATTTGGTAAGATAAGCTTTTAATTCCACCATTTTCCTTGGAATCAAGGTTCGTATATCAAATGGAACACATTAGGATTCTTGCAATAATATCTATTCCTTTGGCAATTTGGGCACTATAAATGTAGTCTCCTTATAGTGATACATGGTTTTTAACCTTTACTTTTGTAAGGAAAGCTTTTTCTGCCACCATTTTCCCTAGAATCAAACTTCTTTTGTCAAATGGTATAGACATGGATTCTGGTAATATCCTCTATTCTTTTGGTGATTGGATGCCATAAATACATTCTCCTTACTGGGATCAGCATAATGATGCTTTGGTTTCACAAGAAAGGCTTTTCTTTCCACCACTTTCACTAAAATCAAAGTTTTTCCCTTAAATAGGACAAACTTGGATTCTTTTAATAATCTCCATTCCTTTGGAGATTAGGCACTATAAACACATTCTCCTTTTCGGATACATGACTTTGATGCTTTGATTGGGCAAGGCTAGCTTTTTGTTCCACCATTTTTCGTAGAATCAATGTTTTTCGTCAAATGGGTCAAACCTGGATTCTCATAATAATCTCCATTTTTTAGGTGATTCGACATTATAAACACATTATCGTCTTTGGAGTATGATTTTGATGCTTTGATTTGGCAAGAAAAGCTTTTTTTCCACCATTTTTCGTAAAATCAAGGTTCCTACATAAAATTAGGCAAACTTGGCTTTTCATTATAATCTCCATTCTTTTTGTGTTTGGGTCAATATAAACACATTCATCTCATTGGGGTACATGGCTTTGATGCTTTGGTTTTGCAAGAAAAGCTTTTATTTCCAACATTTTCCTTAAAATCAAAGTTCATCGCTCAAATGTGACAAACTTGGATTCTAGAAATAATCTCCATTCTTTTGGCGATTGGGCACTATAAATGAATTCTCCTTATTCAGATACATCATATTAATGCTTTAGTTTGCAAGAAAAGCTTTTCTTCCCACTATTTTCACTAGAATCAAAGTTCATCCCTTAAATGGGATAAACTTAGATTCTCGTATTAATCTCTATTCTTTTGGTGATTAAACACCATAAACAGATTCTGCTCACTAGGATACACGGTTTTATGCTTAGGTTTTGCAAGAAAAGCTATTTATTCCACCATTTTTCCTAGAATCAATGTTCGTCTGTCAAATGAGACAAACATGGATTCTCGTACTAATACCCATTTTTTGGTGGTTGGGCTTTAAAAACACATTCTCCTAATTGAGGTGCATGATTTTGATGCTGTGATTTTGTAGAAAAAGCTTTTTTTCCACCATTTTCAATAGAATCAAGTTCACCTATCATATGGGATAAACTTGGATTCTCCCAATAATCTCCACTCTTTTCATGATTGGGCACATAAACACATTCTCCTCGTTAGGTTAAATGGTTTTGATGGTTTGGTTTAGCAAGAAAAGCTTTTTTTTTCCCACCAATTTACTTAGTATGAAAGTTTATCCATCAAACAAGACAAACTTGGATTATCATAACAATCTCTATTCATTTAGTGATTGGGCACTATAAACATATTGCGCTCCTTAGGATATATGGTTTTGATGCTTTGGTTTTGAAGAAAATAGCTTTCTTTTCCACCATTTTCCTTAGAATCAAAGTTCATCTCTCAAACTAGACAAACTTGGATTTTGGTAATAATCTCCATTCTTTTAGTGATTGGGCACTATAAACACATTCTCCTTATTGGGATACACGTGTTTGATGCTTTGATTTAGTAAGAGAAGCTTTTCATTCTACCATTTTCCTTGCAGTCAAGGTTTGTCTGTCAAATGGGAAAACTTGGATTCCTACAATAGCATCCACTCCTTTAGCGATTGGGCACTATAAAAACATTATCCTCATAGGGATACATGCTTTTTAAGCTTTACTTTTGTAAGAAAGGCTTTTCCTTCCACCATTTTTCCTAGAATAAAACTTCTTCTATCAAATGGTACAAACACGGATATTTGTAATATCCTCTATTCTTTTAGTGATTAGGCACCATAAACAGATTCTCCTGATTGGGATACATGATTTTATGCTTAGCTTTTGCAAGAAAAGCTTTTTATTCCACCATTTTTCTTAGAATCAACATTCGTCTATCAAATAAGACAAACATGGATTCTCATAATAATACCCATTCTTTTGGTGATTAGGCTCTAAAAACACATTCTCCTTATTAGGATGCATGATTTTGATGCTTTGGTTTTGCAAGAGAATCTTTTTTCTCCATATTTTCAATAGAATCAAGTTCGTCCATCAAATGGGACAAACTTAAATTCTCACAATAATCTCCACTCTTTTCTTGACTAAGCATTATAAACACATTCTGCTCATTAGGTAAAAAGGTTTTGATGGCTTTAGCAAGAAAAGCTTTTCTACCCACTAGTTTACTTGGTATGAAAGTTTATCCATCAAACAAAGGAAATGAGGATTATCATAATAATCTCCATTGGTTTGGTGGTTGGGCACTATAAACACATTCTGTTTCTTGGGATACATGGTTTTAATGCTTTGGTTTTGAAGAAAATAGCTTTTCTTTCCACCATTTTTCGTAGAATCAAAGTTCATCTTTCAAACCGGATGCACTTGGATTTTGGTAATAATCTCCATTCTTTTGGTGATTGGGCACTATAAACACATTCTCTTCATTGGGATACACGTGTTTGATGCTTTGATCTAGCAAGAGAAGTTTTTTATTCCACCATTTTTCTTACAATAAAGGTTTATCTATCAAATGGGATAAACTTGGATTCCTATAATAATATCCATTCTTTTGGCTATTGGGCACTATAAACACATTCTCCTCATAGGGATACATGGGTTTTAAGCTTTACTTTTATAAGAAAAGCTTTTCCTTCCACTATTCACCCCAAAATCAAACTTCCTCAATGAAATGGTACAAACATGGATTTTGGTAATATCCTCTATTTTTTTGGTGATTGGGCATCGTAAACAGATTCTCCTCATTGGGATACATGGTTTTATGCTTAGGTTTTGCAAGAAAAGCTTTTCATTCCACCATTTTTCTTTGAATTAATGTTCGTTTAACAAATAAGGCAAACATGGATTGTCATAATAATACCCATTCTTTTGGTGATTAGGCTCTAAAAACACATTCTCCTTATTGGGTTGCATGATTTTGATGCTTTGGTTTTGTAAGAGAAGTTTAATTTTTGACCATTTTCATTAGAATCAGGTTCATTCGTTAAATAGGACAAACTTAGATTGTCACAATAATCTTCATTATTTTCATGATTGGGCACTAGAAACGCATTTTGCTTATTAGGTTAAAAGGTTTTGATGGTTCGATTTAGCAGGAAAAGCTTTTCTTCCCACCAATTTACTTGGTATGAAAGTTTATCCATCAAAAAAGACAAACGAGGATTATCATAATAATTTCCATTTGTTTGGTGGTTGGGTGCTATAAACACATTGCGCTCTTTGGGATACATGGTTTTAATGCTTTGGTTTTGAAGAAAATAGCTTTTCTTTCCACCATTTTCCTTAGAATCAAAGTTCATCTTTCAAACCGGATGAACTTGGATTTTGGTAATAATCTCCAATCTTCTTGCGATTGGGCACTATAAACACATTCTCTTCATTGGGATACATGTGTTTGATGCTTTGATCTAGCAAGAGAAGCTTTTTATTCCACCATTTTTCTTACAATTAAGGTTTATCTGTCAAATAGGGTAAACTTGGATTCCTGCAATAATATCCATTCCTTTGGCAATTGGGCACTATAAACACATTTTCTTTATAGGGATATATGGGTTTTAAGCTTTACTTTTGTAAGAAAAGCTTTTTCTTCCACTATTTTCCTTAAAACCAAACTTCTTCCATCAAATGGTACAAACATGGATTTTGGTAATGTCCTTTATTCATTTGGTGATTAGGCACCATAAATAGATTCTTCGCATTGTGATACACGGTTTTATGCTTAGGTTTTGCAAGAAAAGCTTTTCATTCCACCATTTTTCTTTGAATCAACATTCATTTGTCAAATGAGACAAATGTGGATTCTCGTAATAAAACCCATTCCTTTGGTGATTAGGCTTAAAAATGCATTCTTCTTATTGGGGTGCATGATTTTGATGCTTTGGTTCTATAAGAGAAGCTTTTTTTAGCACCATTTTCAATAGAATCGGTTCGTCCGTTAAATGGGACAAACTTGGATTCTCACAATAATCTCCAGTTTTTTCACGATAAGGCACTATAAACATATTCTCTTCATTAGGTTAAAAGGTTTTGATGGTTTGGTTTAGCAAGAAAAGCTTTTCTTCCCACCAGTTTACTTAGTATGAAAATCTATCCATCAAACAAGATAAACAAGGATTATCGTAATAATCTCCATTCCTTTAGTGATTAGGCACTATAAACACATTGCATTCCTTAGGATAAATGGTTTTGATGCTTTGGTTTTAAAGAAAATAGCTTCTCTTTTCACCATTTTTGTTAGAATCAAAGTTCATCTCTCAAATCGGACAAACTTGGATTTTAGTAAAAATCTCTATTCTTTTGGTGATTGGGAACTAAAAACGCATTCTCCTCATTGGGATACACGTCTTTGATGCTTTTATCTGACAAAAGAAGCTTTTCATTCCACCATTTTCCTTGGAATCAAGGTTCGTTTGTTAAATGGGACAAACTTGGATTCCTGCAATAATATCCATTCTTTTGGCAATTGGGCACTATAAACACATTCTCCTCTTAGGGATACATGGTTTTTAAGCATTACTTTTGTCAAAAAAGATTTTCTACCCATCATTTTCCTTAGAATCAAACTTCCTCCTTCAAATGGTACAAATATGGATTTTGGTAATATCCTCTATTCTTTTGGTGATTGGGCGCAATAAACACGTCTCCTCATTGGGATACACCATATTGATGCTTTGGTTTCACAAGAAAGGCTTTTTTTTCCACCAGTTTTTGCTAAAATCAAAGATTGTCCCTTAAATGGGATAAACTTAAATTCTCTTAATAATCTTTATTCTATTGTGATTGGGCACTATAAACACATTCTCCTCTTTGGGATACACAATTTTGATGCTTTGGTTAGGCAAGCCTAGCTTTTGTTCCACCACATTTTGTAGAATCAATATTCTTCCGTCAAATAGGTCAAACATGGATTCTTGTAATAATCTCTATTCTTTTGGTGATTAGGCACTATAAATACATTCTCCTCTTTGGAATACACGATTTTGATGCTTTGATTTGGCAAGAGAAGATTTTTTTCCACCATTTTTTATAGAATCAAGGTTCTTATGTAAAGTCAAACAAGCCTGACTTCTTGTTATAATCTCCATTCTTTCTGTGCTTGGTCAATATAAGCACATTCTTCTCATTGGCATACATGGTTTTGATGCGTTGGTTTTGCAAGAAAAGTTTTATTTCCAATATTTTCCTTAGAATCAAAGTTTATCGCTCAAATGTGACAAATTTAAATTCTGGAAATAATTTCCATTCTTTTGGTGATTGGGCACTATAAACACATTCTCCTCATTAGGATGCACCATATTGATGCTTTGGTTTTGCAAGAAAAGCTTTTCTTCCCACCATTTATGTTAGAATCAAAGTTCATCTGTCAAATAGGACAAACTTGGATTCTTATATTAATCTCCATTCTTTTGGTGATTGGGCACTTTAAACAGATTCTCCTCATTGGGATACACAGTTTTATGCTTAGGTTTTGCAAGAAAAGTTTTCATTCCACCATTTTCCTTAGAATCAAGGTTTGTCTGTCAAATAGGATAAATATATATTCTCAAAATAATACCCATTCTTTGACGATTAGGCTCTAAAAACACATTTTCCTTCTTGGGATGCGTGATTTTGATGCTTTGGTTCTTTCAAGAAAAGCTTTTCTTTTCACCATTTTCATTAGAATCAAGTTCATCTGACAAATGCGACAAACTTGGATTTTCGTAATAATCTTTATTTCCTCCACGATTAGGCCAGGATTTGATGCTTTGGTTTGGCAAGAAAAGCTTTTCTTTTAACCATTTTAATTAGTATCAAAGTTTATTTGTCAAATAAGACAAACTTGGATTACTATAATAATCTCCATTCATTTGGTGATTGGGCACTATAAACACATTTTGCTCCTCAGGATACATGGTTTTGATGCTTTGGTTCGGAAAAAAATAGCTTTTCCTTCCACCATTTTTCTTAGAATCAAAGTTCGTCTCTCAGACGGGACAAATTGGATTTTGGTAATAATCTCCATTCTTTTGGTGATAGGGAACTATAAACACATTTTGCTTATTGGAAACACGATTTTGATACTTTGATTTGGCAAGGGAGGCCTTTTATTCCACCATTTTCCTTAGAATCAAGGTTTGTCTATTAAATGGGATAAACTTGGATTCTTGTAATAATATCCATTTTTCTGGCGATTAGGCACTATAAACACATTCTTCTCATAGAGATACGTGGTTTTTAGGCTTTGGTTTTGCAATAAAAGCTTTTCTTTTCACCATTTTTCCTAGAATCAAAGTTCATCACTCAATTGTGACAAACTTGGATTATGGAAATAATCTCCATTTTTGGTGAGTGGGCACTATAAACACTTTTTACTCATTGGGATACACCATATTGATGCTTTGGTTTCGCAAGAAAAGCTTTTCTTCCCACCATTTTCACTAGAATCAAAGTTCATCCGTCAAATTGGACAAATTTGGATTGTCATATTAATCTCTACTCTTTTGGTGATTGGGCATCATAAATAGATTCTCTTTATTAGGGTACATAGTTTTATGCTTAGGTTTTGTAAGAAAAGCTTCTCATTTCACCATTTCTCTTAGAATCAATATTCGTCTGTCAAATGAGATAAACATGGATTCACGTAATAATACCCTTTTTTTGGTGATTAAGCTCTAAAAACACATTCCCTTAGCCAGATACACGATTTTGATGTTTTTATTTTGCAAAAGAAGCTTTTTTTCCACTATTTTCAATAGAATCAAGTTCGTCCATCAAATGGGAGAAACTTGGATTCTCGCAGTAATATCCACTCTTTTCATGATTAGGCACTATAAACACATTCTCTTCATTAGGTTAAAAGGTTTTGATGCTTTGGTTCGGCAAAAAAAAAACTTTTCTTCCTACTATTTTACTTAGTATCAAAGTTCATCCATCAAATAAGATAAACTTGGATTACCATAATAATCTCCATTCATTTAGTGATTGAGCACTATAAACACATTTTGCTCCTTGGGATACATGGTTTTGATGCTTTGGTTTTGAAAAAAATAGCTTTTCCTTCCACCATTTTCCTTTGTATCAAAGTTCATCTCTCAAATGGGACAAACTTGGATTTTGGTAATACTTTCCATTCTCATGGTATTGGGGAACTATAAAAACATTTTGCTCATTGGGATACACAATTTTGATTCTTTGATTTGGCAAGAGAAGCTTTTCATTCCATCATTTTTCTTGGAATCAAGGTTCATCTATTAAATAGGATAAACTTGGATTCTTATAATAATATCCATTCCTTTGGTGATTGGGCACTATAAACACATTCTCCTCATAGAGGTAAATGGTTTTTAGGCTTTGGTTTTGTAAGAAAAGCTTTTCCTTCCACCATTTTTTCTAGAATCAAAGTTATCACTCAAATGTGACAAACTTGGATTCTATAAATAATCTCCATTTTTGGTGATTGGGCACTATAAACACTCCCTCCTCATTGGGATACACCATATTGATGCTTTGGTTTTGCAAGAAAAACTTTTCTTTCCACTATTTTCGCTAGAATCAAACTTCATCCGTCAAATTGGGCAAACTTGGATTCTTATATTAATCTCCATTTTTTTGGTGATTGGGCACCATAACCAGATTCTTCTCATTGGTGTACACAGTTTAATGCTTAGGTTTTGCAAAAAAAGCTTTTTCATTCCACCATTTTTCTTAGAATCAATGTTCGCCTGTCAAATGGGATAAATATGGATTCTCATAATAATACCTATTTTTATGGTGTTGGGCTCTAAAAATAGAATCTCCTTATCAGGATGCATGATTTTAATGCTATGGTTTTCCAAGAGAAGTTTTTTCCCACCATTTTCAATAGAATCAAGTTCATCCGTCAAATGGGACAAACATAGATTTTCACAATAATCTCCACTCTTTTCATGATTGGGCACTATAAACGCATTCTCTTGATTAGGTTAAAAGGTTTTGATGCTTTGGTTTGGCAAGAAAAGCTTTTCTTCTGACCATTTTACTTAGTATCAAGGTTTATCCATCAAACAAGATAAACTTGGATTACCGTAATAATCTCCATTCATTTGGTGATTGGGCACTATAAACATATTCTGCTCCTCGGGATACATGGTTTTAATGCTTTAGTTTTGAAAAAAATAGCTTTTCCTTCCACCATTTTCCTTTGAGTGAAAGTTCATCTTTCAAATGGAACAAACTTAGATTTTCATACTAATCTCCGTTCTTATGGTAATGGGAAACTATAAACACATTCTGCTAATTGGGATACATGATTTTGATGCTTTGATTTGGCAAGAGAAGCTTTTCATTCCATCATTTTCCTTGGAATTAAGGTTCATCTATTAAATAGGATAAACTTAGACTCTTGCAATAATATCCATTCCTTTGGCGATTGGGCACTATAAACACATTCTTCTCATAGAGATACATGGTTTTTAAGCTTTGGTTTTGCAAGAAAAGCTTTTCCTTCCACTATTTTTCCTAGAATGAAAGTTCATCACTTAAATGTCACAAACTTGAATTCTAAAAATAATCTCTATTTTTTGTGATGGGGCATTATAAAGACATTTTTCTCATTAGGTTAAAAGGTTTTGATGCTTTAGTTCAGCAAGAAAAACTTTTCTTCCAACCATTTTACTTACTATCAAAGTTCATCCATCAAACAAGACAAACTTGGATTACTGTAATAATCTCCATTCATTTGGTGATTGGGCACTATAAACATATTTTGCTCTTCGAAATACACAGTTTTGATGCTTTGGTTTTGAAAAAAAAAATAGCTTTTCCTTCCACCTTTTTCCTTAGAATCAAAGTTCATCTCTCAAATGATATAAACTTGGATTTTTGTAATAATTTCCATTCTTATGGTAATGGGGAACTATAAACACATTTTGCTCATTATGAAGCATAATTTTGATGCTTTGATTTGGCAAGAGAAGCTTTTCATTCTATCATTTTCCTTGGAATTAAGGTTCATCTATTAAATGGGATAAACATGGACTCTTATAATAATATCCATTCCTTTGGTGATATGAAACTATGAACACATTCTCCTTATAGAGATACATGGTTTTTAGGCATTGGTTTTGTAAGAAAAGCTTTTCCTTCCACCATTTTTCCTAGAATCAAAGTTTATCACTCAAATGTGACAAACTTGGATTCTGGAAATAATCTCCATTTTTGGTGATTGGGCACTATAAACACATTCTTCTCATTAGGTTAAAAGGCTTTGATGTTTTGGTTCGACAAGAAAAACTTTTCTTCCAACCATTTTACTTAGTATCAAAGTTCATCCATCCAACAAGACAAACTTGGATTACCATAATAATCTCCATTCATTTGGTGATTGGGCACTATAAACACATTTTGCTCCTCGAAATACATGGTTTTGATGCTATGGTTTTGAAAAAAAAATAGCTTTTCCTTCCACCTTTTTCCTTAGATTCAAAGTTCATCTCTCACAAGGGATAAACTTGGATTTTTGTAATAATCTCCATTTTATGGTAGTGGGGAACTATACACACATTCTGTTCATTGGGATGCACGATTTTGATGTTTTAATTTGGCAAGAGAAGCTTTTCATTCCATCATTTTCCTTGGAATTAAGGTTCGTCTATTAAATGGGATAAGCATGGACTCTTGTAATAATATCCATCCCTTTGGCGATTAGGCACTATAAACATATTCTCCTCATAGAGATACATGGTTTTTAGGCATTTGTTTTATAAGAAAAGCTTTTCCTTCCACCATTTTTCCTAGAATCAAAGTTTATCACTCAAATGTGACAAACTTGGATTTTGAAAATAATCTCCATTTTTGGTGAGTGGGCACTATAAACACTTTCTCCTCATTGGGATACACCATATTGATGCTTTGGTTTCGCAAGAAAGCTTTTCTTCCCACAATTTTCACTAGAATCAAAATTCGTCCATCCAATTGGACAAACTTGGATTCTCATATTAATCTCCATTCTTTTGGTGATTGGGCACCATAAATAGATTATCCTCATTGGTATACACAATTTTATGCTTAGGTTTTGCAAGAAAAGCTTTTCATTCCACCATTTTTCTTAGAATCAACGTTCGTTTGCCAAATGGGACAAACATGGATTCTCGTACTAATACCCATTCTTTTGGTGATTGGACTCTAAAAACACGTTTTCCTTATTGGGATGCATGGTTTTGATGCTTGGTTTTGCAGGAGAAGCTTTTTCTTCCACCATTTTCAATAGGATCAAGTCCATCCATCAAATGGGACAAACTTGGATTCTCACAATAATCTCCACTTTTTTCGTGCTTGGGCACTATAAACACATTCTCCTTAAGGTTAAACGGTTTTAATACTTTGGTTTGGCAAGAAAAGCCTTTCTTTCGACCACTTTACTTAGTATCAAAGTTCATCCAACAAACAAGACAAACTTGGATTACTGTAATAATCTCCATTCATTTAGTGATTGAGCACTGTAAACACATTTTGCTCCTTGGAATACACAGTTTTGATGCTTTGATTTTGAAAAAAATAGCTTTTCCTTCCACCATTTTCCTTTGAGTCAATGTTCATCTCTCAAATGGAAGAAACTTGGATTTTGGTAATAATCTCCACTCTTATGGTAATGGGGAACTATAAACACATTTTGCTCATTGGGATGCACGATTTTGATGCTTTGATTTGGTAAGAAAAGCTTTTCATTACATCATTTTCCTTGCAATCAAGGTTCATCTATTAAATAAGATAAACTTGGATTCTTATAATAATCTCAATTCCTTTGGCTATTAGGCACTATTAACACATTCTTTTCATAGCGATACATGGTTTTTAGGCTTTGGTTTTTGTAAGAATAGCTTTTCCTTCCATAATTTTTCCAAGAATCAAAGTTTATCACTCAAATGTGACAAGCTTGGATTCTGGAAATAATCTCCATTTTTGGTGATTGGGCACTATAAACACTTTCTCTTTATTGGGATGCACCATATTGATGCTTTGTTTTTCAAAGAAAAGCTTTTCTTCCCACCATTTTCACTAGAATCAAAGTTCATTCATGAAATTGGATAAACTTGGATTCTCATATTAATCTCCATTCTTTTGGTGATTGCACACCATAAATAGATTCTTCTCATTGGTATACATGGTTCTATGCTTATGTTTTGCAAGAAAACCTTTTCATTCCACCATTTTTCTTAGAATCAATGTTCATCTATCAAATGGGACAAACATGGATTCTTATAATAATCCCATTCTTTTGCTGATTGGGTTATAAAAACACATTCTCCTTCTAGGGATGCATGATTTTGATGTTTTGGTTTTGCCAGAGAAGTTTTTTCTTCCACCATTTTCATTAGAATAAAGTTCATCCGTCGAATAGGACAAATTGGATTCTCATAATAATCTCCACTCTCTTCATGATTAGGCACTATAAACACATTCTCCTCATTAGGTTAAAATGTTTTGATGCTTTGGTTTAGGAAGAAAAGCTTTTATTCCCACCATTTTACTTAGTATGAAAGTTTATCCATCAAACAAGACAAACTTGGATTATCGTAATAATCTCTATTCATTTGGTGATTCAGCACTATAAACATATTTTGCTCCATGGGATACACGATTTTGATGCTTTGATTTTGAAAAAAATAGCTTTTCTTGCCACCATTCTTCTTATAATCTAAGTTTGTCTTTTAAAGCAGGTAAGCTTGGATTTTGGTAATAATCTCTATTCTTTTGGTGGTTGTGCACTATAAACACATTCTCCTCATTGGATACACATTTTTTATGCCTTGATCTGGTAAAAAAAGCTTTTCATTCCACTATTTTTCGTGGAATCAAGGTTTATCTATCAAATGAGACAAACTTGGCTTCTTGCAATAGTATCCATTACTTTGGTGATTTAGCACTATAAACACATTCTCCTCATAAGGATACATGGTTTTTAAGCTTTTCTTTTGTAAGAAAAGCTTATCCTTTCACCATTTTACTTAGAATCAAACTTCGTCCATCAAATGGTACAAACATGGATTCTGGTAATATCCTCCATTCTTCTTGTGATTGGGCACTATAAACATTTTCTTATCACTGGCATACATCATATTAATACTTTGGTTTCGCAAGAAATGGTTTTCTTTCCACCATTTTCACTAGAATCAAAGTTTATTCATCAAATGGGACAAACTTGGATTCCCCTAAAAATCTCCATGACATTGATGATTGGGCACTATAAACACATTCTCCTCATTGGGATACTCGGTTTTGATGCTTTGATTTGGCAAAAGAAGCTTTTTGTTCCACTATTTTCATAGAATCAAAGTTCATTCATCAAATGGACAAACCTTGATTTTCATAATAATCTCCATTCTTTTTGTGACTGGGTATTATAAACATATTCTCCTCATTAGGATACATGGTTTTGATACTTTTGTTTTGCAAGAAAAGCTTTTCTCTCCATCATTTTTCCTTAGAATCAAAGTTTATCCCGCAAATTGGACAAGCCTGGATTCTAGAAATAATCTCAATTCTTTTGGTGTTTAGGCATAATAAACATATTCTCCTCATTGGGATACACCATTTTGATGCTTTAGTTTTGAAGGAAAGGCTTTTCTTTCCACTATTTTTGCTAGAATTAAAGTTCGTCCGTCAAATGGGACAAACTTGGATTCTTGTATTAGTCTCCATTCTTTTGGTGATTGGGCACCATAAATACATTCTACTCATCGGGATACAACATTTTAATGCTTGGGTTTGGCAAGTACTTCCTCCCACCATTTTCCTTGGTATCAAAGTTTATCCCTTAAATAAGACTAACTTATTTTATCATAATACTCTCTATTCATTTGGAGATTGGGCACTATAAATACATTCGACTCATTGGGGTACATGATTTTGATGCTTTAGTTTGGCTGAAAAAGCTTTTCTTTTCTCTATTTTCCTCAGAATCAAATTTCATTTAATGAATGGGATGAACATGGATTCAACTAAGCTCCACTCTTTTGGTGATTGGGCACTATAAACACATTCCCCTCATTGGTATACCCCTTATTAATGCTTTGGTTTTGCAAGAAAATGTTTTCTTTCCACCATTTTTACTAGAATCAAAGTTCATCTGTTAAATGAGAGAAACTTGGATTCTGGTATTAATCTTCATTCTTTTGGTGATTGGGCACTATAAACACATTTTTTTTTTTAGGATACATGGTTTTGAGGCTTTAGTTTTGCAAGAAAAGCTTTTCTTTTCACCATTTTCATTAGAATCAAAGGTTATCCATCAAATGAGACAAACACGAATTCTCGTAATCTTATTTCTTTTAGTGACTGGGCACCATAAAGACATTCTTCTCATTGGGATACATAGTTTTGATGCTTTGGTTTTACAAGAAAAGCTTTGTTTTCAACCATTTTCCTAGGAATCAAAGTTCATCCCTCAAATGGGACAAACTTGGATTTTGGAAATAATCTCCATTCTTTTGGTGATTAGGCATTGTAAACATATTCTTCGCATTGGGATACGTCATATTGATGCTTTGGTTTTGTATGAAAAACTTTTCTTTCCAGCATTTTCACTAGAATTAAAGTTCATCTGTCAAATGGGACAAACTTGAATTCTCGTATTAATCTTTATTCTTTTGGTGATTAGGCACTATAAACACATTCTTTTATTTAGGATGCACAGTTTTGATACTTAGGTTTTGCAAGAAAAGCTTTTCTTCCCATTGTTTTGATGTGGAAACCCCAAGAATGATGTTTCTAGAACCCCTGAATAACACTTGGGATCAAAGACTAGAATCCCAAATAAGAAACAAAAAATAAGGTTTTTGACTCGATAATTTAAATAGAAAACACAAACCAAGAATACCAAGGGAATTGAAAACTTGAACTAATGCTTTTATTATCAATTGCAAACCAAGAATATCAAAAGTTGAATGCCATAAGATTAAACTAACCTTGATAAGTTCTGATGGAGTCTAAAGAAGAACTTGAAGAAAATTGCCTCACCAAGAAGACTACTTGTATTAGTCATCCAAAGAAAAATTGAAAAACTAGTCTTACAATGGCAACAGACTATTTATAGCCAAAAGACAAAATCCTAAGACATCCTAACAAGTGAAACGCCTAGAGGGCTTTACATGGACAATTAAAATGTTAAAACGAAGCCCCCCAGTGTCCTAAAGCATGGGCCCTTGATATAGATACTTAAAACAATTAAAATAACATGTGACAGGCATGTGCCACTTATTAAAAGGGTCTAATCCACAAGTAAACAAAAGATAAGCTAAATATCAACATTTGGCCCAATTAGTAGATAACTTGCTCAAAAGCTTGAAGCAAGTTAACTAAGCATGGTTGATTAAAGCCCACTTCCTCCCTGAATTCTAAGTCCACACCATCTCCATTTTTAGCTTATTGATTAGTCTTTGCATATCTTTTTGTAGTTGTTTAGCTCGAGCTCATGTAAGAAGTCCACCTAGCACTTGGAAGTCCTTCGGAACATCATCTATGCTATCCTTTGGAACATCCTCTACATTGTCTTGCATTGGATGGATTCTCCATCAGATGGTACAAACAAGGATTTTAATAATAATCTCTATTCTTTTGGTAACTGAGCATTATACACTGCATTGATGTTTTGGTTTTGCAAAAAAAGCTTTTCTTTCCATAATTTTCATTAGAATCAAAGATCATCAATCAAATAGAATAAACTTGGATTCTCATAATAATCTCCATTCTTTTCGTGATTAGGTAGTATAAACACATTCTCCTCATTAGGTTACATGCTTTTTTTGCTTTGGTTTGGCAAGAAAAGCTTTTCTTCACACGATTTTCCTTAGTATCAAAGTTTGTCTATCAAATGAGACAAACTTGGATTACCATAATAATCTTCATTTTTTTAGTGATTGGGGACTATAAACACATTCTACTCATTGGGATACATAGTTTTGATGCTTTGGTTTTCCAAGAAAAGCTTTTTTCCCTATTTCCCATAGAATTAAAGTTCATCTGCCAAATGGGATAAGCATGGATTTTGGAAACAATCTCTATTTTTTGGTGATCAGGCACTATAAACAAATTCTCCCTTTTAGGATACACCATATTGACGCTTTGGTTTTGCAAGAAAAGCTTTTTTTCACCATTTTCACTAGAATCAAAGTTTATCAATCAAATAAGATAAACTAGAATTCTCGTATTAATCTTAATTCTTTTAGTGATTGGGCACTCTAAACACATTCTTCACATTAGGGTACATGGTTTTAATGCTTTAGTTTGGCAGGAGAAGCTTTTCACTTCACCATTTTTCGCAGAATCAAATTTAATCCGATGAATGGGATAAACTTGGATCCTCCTAATAATCTCTATTCTTTTGGTGATTCGGCACCATAAACACATTATCTTCATTGTGATACATAGTTTTGATGCCTAGATTTGGCAAGAGTAGCTTTTTGTTCCACCATTTTTAGTAGAATCAATGTTTGTCAGTCAAATGGGACAAACTTAGATTCTCGCATTAATCTCCAATCTTTTGGTGATTAGGCACCATAAACACATTTTCCTCACTAGGATACATGGCTTTGATGCTAAGGTTTTGAAAGAAAAGCTTTTTTTCTACCATTTTTCTTGGAATCAAAGATCATCCCTTGAATGGGACAAACTTGGATTTTGGAAATAATCACCATTCTTTTGGTGATTGGGCACTATAAACATATTCTCCTTATTAGGATACACTGTTTGGATACTCAGGTTTTGCAAGAAAACTTTTCTTTGCACCATTTTCCTTAAAATCAAAGTTCATCTGTCAAATGGAAAAAACATGGATTCTTGTAATACTCCCCATTCTTTTGGTGATTGGGCACTATAAACATATTCTCCTCATCATGATACATGGTTTTGATGCTTTGGTTTGGCAAGAAAAGCTTTTCTTTCCACCATTTTTCGTAGAATCAAATTTCATCTGATGAATGGGATAAACTTGGATTCTCCTAATAATCTCCATTCTTTTGTTGATTGGGCACCATAAACGCATTCTCCTCATTAGGATACACAGTTTTGATGTTTTTATTTGGCAAGAGAAGCTTTTCATTCCACCATTTCCCTTCAAATTAAAGTTTGCCTGTGATATGGGACAAACTTGGATTCTGATAATAATATCCATTCTTCTAGTGATTGGGTGCTATAAACATATTCTTCTCATTGGGATACGTCATTTTGATGCTTTGCTTTTGCATGAAAAGCTTTTCCTTCCACCATTTTTATTTAAAATTGAAGTTCACCTGTCAAATGGGATAAACAAGGATTCTTGTAATAATCTCCATTCTTTTAGTGATTGGGCACTATAAACACGTTATCATCACTCGGATACACCATATTAATGCTTTGTTTTCACAAAAAAAGTTTTTTTTCCACCATTTTCACTAGAATCAAAGTTTATCTATCAAATAGGAGAAACTTGTATGATCTAATAATCTCTATTTTTTGGTGATTAGGCATTATAAACACATTCTCCTCATTGCGATGCATAATTTTGATGCCTTGATTTGGCAAGAGAAGCCTTTTGTTGCACCATTTTTAGTAGAATTAAGGTTCATCCGTAAAATGGGACAAACCTAGATTTTCGTAATAGTCTTATTCTTTTTATGATTGAGCACTATAAACATGTTTTCCTCATTGGATACAAGGTTTTAATGCCTTTGTTTTACTAGAAAAGCTTTTTTTTTTCACCATTTTCCCTAGAATCAATGTTCATCCCTCAAATAGGACAAACTTGTATTTTCAAAGTAATCTCCGTTGTTTTGGTGATTAGGCATTGTAAACACATTTCCCTCTTTGGGATACGCCATATTGATGCTTTGGTTTCACAGGAAAAGCTTTTCTTTCCACCATTTTCACTAGAATCAATGATCATCCGTCAAATGGGCTAAACATGGATGCTAGTATTAATCTCCAATCTCACTATAGACACTTTTCGCCCATTGGGATATACGGTTTTGATGCTTTGGTTTTGCATGAAAAGCTTTTCTATTCACCATTTTTCTTACAATCAAAGTTTGCCTGCCAAATGGGACAAATACAGATTCTAGAAATAATCTCTTCTTTTAGTGATTGGGTACCATAAACACATTCTCCATGTTAGGAAACACCATATTGATGCTTTAATTTTGCAAGGAAAGCTTTTCTTTCCACCATTTTTCTTAGAATCAAAGTTTGTCTGTCAAATAGGATAAACATGGATTTTGGTAATAATCTCTATTCTGTTGGTGATTGGGCACTATAAACATGTTCTTCTTATTAGGTTGCATGGTTTTGATGTTTTCATTTGGTAGGAAAAGCTTTTCTTCCCACCATTTGCCTTAGTATCGAAGTTCATCTGTCAAATTGGACAAACTAGGATTCTCTTAATAATCTCTATTCATTTGGTGATCGGGCACTATAAACACATTCTATTCATTGAGATACACGATTTTGATGCTCTGGTTTGACAAGAAAAGCTTTTCTTCCTACCACTTTGCTCGTAATCAAAGTTTATCTTTCAAATGGGACAAACTTGGATTCTCGTAATAATCATGATTCTTTTGGTGATTGGGCACTCTAAACACATTCTTCTCATTGAGTTACATGGTTTTGATTATTTGGTTTTGCAAGAAAAGCTTTTCCTTCCACCATTTTCCTTAGAATCAAAGTTCATCCCTTAAATGTGACAAACTTGGATTCTAGAAATAGTATTCATTCTTTAGGTGATTGGGCATTATAAACACATTCTTCTCATTGGGATACACCACATTGATCTTTGATTTCACATGAAAAGCTTTTTTTTCCACCATTTTCATTAGAATTAATGTTCATCTGTCACATGGAACAAACTTAGATTCTCTTAATAATCTCTATTTTTTGGGTGATTGGGCAGTTTATACACGTTTTCCTCATTAGCTTACATTGTTTTGATGCTTTGATTTTGCAAGAAAAGCTTTTCTTCCCACCATTTTCCTTAGTATCAAAGTTCATCTGTCGAATGGGACAAACTTTGATTATCGTAATAATCTCCATTCGTTTGGTGGTTGGGTACTCTAAACTCATTCTACTCGTTGGGATACATAATTTTGATGCTTTGGTTTTGAAAGAAAAACTTTTCTTTCCACCATTTTCCTTAGAATCAAAGTTCATCTCCTAAGTGGGATGAACTTGGATTCTTGTAATAATTACCATTTTTTTGGTGACTGGGCACTACAAACACATTCTTCTTGTTAGGATACACAGTTTTGATAGTTTGGTTTTTAAAGAAAAGCTTTTCTTTCCACCATTTTCCTTAGAATCAAAGTTTATCCGTCAAATAGGACAAACATAGATTCTAGTAATAATCTCTATTTTTTTGGTGATTGGGTAAGATAAACATGTTTTCTTCATTAGGTTACATGGTTTTGACGCTTTGGTTTGGCAAGAAACGTTTTTCTTCCTACCATTTTCCTTATTATTGAAGTTTGTCTGTCAAATTGGACAAACTTGGATTATCATAAGAATCTCCATTAATTTGGTAATTGGGCACTATAAACACATTTTGTTTTTTGAGATACAAGGTTTGTATGCTTTAGTTTGATAGGAAAAGCAACTTTTCCTACCACTTTCGTCATAATCAAAGTTCATCTCTCACATAGAATAAACTTGGATTCTCATAATAATCACGATTCTTTTGCTGATTGAGCACTATAGTCACATTCTCTTCATTGGGATACACGGTTTTAATGCCTTGATTTTGCAAGAAAAGCTTTTCTTTCCACTATTTTCCTTTGAATCAAAGTTTATCTGTCAAATGGCACAAACAAAAATTCTGGTAATAATCTTCATTCCTTTGGTGATTAGGCACTACAAATATATTCTCCACAATGAGATACATCATATTAAAGCTTTGGTTTCACCAAAAAAGCTTTTTTTTCCACCATTTTCCTCATAATCAAAGTTTGTCCCTTAAATGGGATAAAGTTGAATTCTCATATTAATTCCATTCTTTTGGTGACTGGGAGCGTAAACAAATTCTTCTCATTAGGATACACAAATTTGATGTTTAGGTTTTACAGGAAAAGCTTTTCTTTCCACCATTTTCCTTAAAATCAAAATTCACCCATCAAATGAGACAAATATGGATTCTGGTAATAATCTCCATTTTTTTGGTGATTGGGCACTACAAACACATTCTCCATACTGGGATACACGATTTTGATGCTTTTGTTTTGCAAGCAAAGCTTTTCTTTCCACTATTTTCCTTAAAATCAAAGTTCATCCCTCAAATGGGACAAATTTGGATTCTTGAAATAGTCTCCATTCTTTTGGTGATTTGGCACTATAAAAACATTCTCCTTATTTGGATAAAGCTTTTCTTTCCATCATTTTCACTAGAATCAAAGTTCATCCATCAAATGGGACAAACATGGATTCTTATATTAATCTCCATTCTTTTGGTGATTGGGCACTATGGATGCATTCTCCTCATTGGCTTACACCGTTTTGATGTTTTGGTTTTGCAGGAAAAGCTTTTCTTTCCACCATTTTCCTTTGAATCAAAGTTTAACTATCAAATGGGACAAACAAAGATTCTGGTAATAATCTCCACTCCTTTGGTGATTAGGCATTACAAACACATTCTCCACATTGGGATACACCATACTAAAGCCTTGGTTTCGCAAGAAAAGCTTTACTTTCTACCATTTTCCTTAGAATCTAAGTTCATCCCTCAAATTGGATAAACTTTGATTCTCATATTAATCTCTGTTCTTTTGCTGATTGGGCACCGTAAATAAACTTTCCTTATTGGGATACAAGAATTTGGTGTTTAGGTTTTGCAAGAAAAGCTTTTCTTTCCACCATTTTTCATAACCAAAGTTCACCAGTCAAATAGGATGAACATAGATTCTGGTAATAGTCTCCATTCTTTTGGTGATTAGGCACTATAAACACATTCTTCACATTCGAATGCACTATTCTGATGCTTTGGTCTTGCAAGAAAAGCCTTTTTTCCACCATTTTCCTTGGAATCTATGTTCACCCCTCAAATGGGACAAACTCAGATTGGATACACGATTTTGATGCATAGGTTTTGCAAGAAAATTTTTTCATTCCACCATTTTCTTTAGAATCAAAATTCATCCCTCGAATTGGACAAACTTGGATTTTGGAAACAATCAGCATTCTTCTGGTGATTGGGCACTATAAACACATTCTCTTCACTAGGATACATGGCTTTGATACTTTGGTTTTGCAAGAAAAGCTTTTCTTTTCACCATTTTCCTTGGAATCAAAGTTCATCACTCGAATGGGACAAACTTGGATTCTGGAAATAATCTCCATTCCTTTGGTGATTGGGCACTATAAACACATTATCCTCATTGGGATACATTGTATTAATGCTTTGGTTTCGCAAGAAAAGCTTTTCTTTCCACCACTTTTACTAGAATCAAAGTTCGTTCATCAAGTGGGATAAACATGGATTTTGGTAATAATCTCCATCCTTTTGGTCATTAGGCACTACAAACACATTCTCCATATTAGGATACACCATATTGATGCTTTGGTTTTGCAATAAAAGCTATTTTTTCCATCATTTTCCTCAAAATCTATGTTCGTCCCTCAAATGGGATAAACTCAGATCTCACATTAATCTCCAATCATTTGGTGATTAGGCACCATGATCACATTATCCTCATTTGGATACACAATTTTGATGCATATGGTTTGCAAGAAAATCTTTTCCTTACACTATTTTCCTTGGAATCAATGTTCATCCCTCGAAGAGGACAAACTTGGATTCTGAAAATAATCTCCATTCTCTTAGTGATTGGGCATTATAAATATATTCTCCTCATTGGGATAAATAGTTTTGATGCTTTAGTTTTGCAAAAAAAGCTTTTCTTTCCAACATTTTCCTTAGAATCAAAGTTTCTCTATCAAATGGGATAAACATGGATTCTAGTAATAATCACCATTCCTTAGGAAAGTTAGGCACTATAAACACAGTCTCATCATTGGGATACACCATTTTGAAGCTTTGGTTTTATAAGAAAAGCTTTTATTTCCACCATTTTCACTAGAATCAGAGTTCATTCATCAAATGCGACAAACTTAGATTCTCGTATTAATCTGCACTCTCTTGGTGATCGAGCACTATCAACACATTCTCCTCATTGGGATAAACAGTTTTGACGCTTTGGTTAGGCAAGAAAAGCTTTTCTTTCCACCATTTTCCTTAGAATAAAAGTTTCTCTATCAAATGGGACAAACATAGATTCTGGTAATAATCACCATTTTTTAGGAAAGTCAGGCACTATAAACATATTCTCCACATTGGGATACACCATATTGATGCTTCAACACGTAAGAAATGCTTTTCATTCCACCATTTTCCTTAGAATAAAAGTTTATCCATCGAATGGGACATTGATTCTAGTAATAATCTCCATTCTTTTGGTGATCCAGCACTATAAACACATTCTCTCCATTGGGATACATGGTTTTGATGTTTTGGTTTTGCAGGAAAAGCTTTTGTTTCCATCATTTTCCATAGAATCAAAGTTCATCCCTCAAATGGGACAAATTTGGATTCTCAAAATAATCTCAATTCTTTTGGTGATTGGGCACTATAAACATATTCTCCTTATTTGGATACACCATATTGATGCTTTGGTTTTGTAAGAAATGCTTTTTCTTCCACCATTTTCACTAAAATCAAAGTTCATTCATCAAATGAGACAAACTTGAATTCTCATATTGATCTCTATTGTTTTGGTGATTGGGCACTATGAACACATTCTCCTTTTTAGGATAAATAGTTTTAACGCTTTGCTTTTGCATGAAAAGCTTTTTTTTTCCACCATTTTCCTTAGAATCAAAGTTTGTCTGTCAAATAGGACAAACATGGATTTTGGTAATAGTCTCCATTCCTTTTGCGATTGGGCACCATAAACACTTTATCCACATTGGGATACACTATATTGATGCTTTTGTTTTTGCGAGGAAATATTTTTTTCCCACCATTTTCATCTCTTGAATGGGATAAACTTGGATTCTTGTATTAATCTCCATTCTTTTAGTGATTGGGCAATATAAACATATTCTCTTCATTGGGATACACTGTTCTGATGCTTAAGTCTTGCAAGAAAAGCTTTATCTTCCACCATTTTCCTTAGAATCAAAGTTCTTCCATCAAATGAGGCAAGTATGGATTCTGGTAATAATCTCCCTTCTTGTTGGTGATTGAGAACTATAAACCCGTTCTTCTCATTGGGAGACATTATATTGATGCTTTGGTTTCATAAGAAAAGCTTTTCTGATGGAGATTAACTTGCACAAACAACTATTTCCAACCATTCTTTTGATCTTTTGTTAGGAATTAGAGGTCTAATGGCTAAGGCAAAGACTAAATGCATGAAGCAAGTTTTGCGAAGATTAATCATGGAAATGCAAGCAAATGGGGTTGCTCAAGATGAATCAGATGCATTGCCAAGATTTATCATTTTTCTACATTGTATTGAGGTTGGAAAAGGTTAAAAATAAAGCTTGGAGCCTAATTCACATGTCCAAGATGAATGGAGCCCAATTTGCATGTATTCATGGCCCATAGTTTAGGATTTCTAATTTTTGATTTTTTAATAAGAATTTGACTTTTCAATATTTAATATGTTTAGATAATTTTTAATCAGATTATGGTAAGGAGTAGACTTTATCCCTATTGATTAGGATTGTGTTTAGGATTTTAATTTGTATAGATAAGTCCTAATCAGACTGGGATAAGGAATAGACTTTGCCTTATTGATTGGGATTCTCCTTGTTTAGTTAGGACTCTATAGATTTGAGGCCCATATAAGGCTATCTCCTTCATGTAATTCAGTAGATTTGAATAGAAAAAAATAGCTTAAGAGTTTCTTCACTTTGTGAGAACTTCTTCTTTATTCTTTAAATAAGAACTCAAATTGATCTTATCAAGGTAACTTGTGGCGATCAAGATTCTTATAACTTTGGTTCTAATCAGTAGGTTTGATTAAGGTCAAGTTCTCTTTGCTTGATTTTTAAGACTATCCTAGGGGTCTAATTCCATCCAATTGGGTTTTAGGTTGTGTTTTCATTCTAAGGTTCGCATTATTTTCTTCCCACCATTTTGATTAGAATCAAAGCTTGTCCATCAAATGGGACAAACTTGGATACTCATAATAATCACTATTTTTTTGGTGATTGGGCACTTTAAACATGTTTTCCTTATTACGCTACATGGTTTTGATGCTTTAGTTTTGCAAGAAAAGCTTTTCTTTCCACCATTTTTCTTAGAATTAAAGTTCATCCCTCAAATGTGATAAACTTGGATTCTAGAAATAGTCTCCATTTTTTTGGTGATTGGCACTATAAACACATTCTCCTCATTGGGATACACCATATTGATGCTTTAGCTTTATAAGAAAAGTTTTTCTTCCCATAATTTTTACTAGAATTAAAGTTCATCCATCAAATGGGATGAACTTAGACTCTTATATTAATCCCTATTCTTTCAGAGATTGGGCATTATGAACACATTCTCCTCATTGGGATACACGGTTTTGATGCTTTGGTTTTACAAGGAAAGCTTTTCCTTCCACTATTTTCCTTAAAATCAAAATTCATCCCTCAAATGGGATGAACATGGATTTTGGTAATAATCTCTGTTCTTTCGATGAAGAAGCAGTATAAATGCATTCTTCTCCTTAGGGTACACCATATTGATGCTATGGTTTTACACAAAAAGCATTTTTTTTCCACCGTTTTAATTGGAATAAAAGTTCATTTGTCAAATAGGACAAACTTGGATTCTTTTAATAATCTCTTTTTTTTGGTGATTGGGTAGTATATACACATTCTCCACATTACCTTACATGGATTTAGTGCATTGATTTTGCAAGAAAGGCTTTTCTGCCCATCATTTTCTGTAGTATCAAAGTTTGTCTATCTAATTGGGACAAACTTGGATTCCATACCAGTCTCCATTCATTTGGTTATTGGGCACTATAAACTTATTCTGCTTATTAGGATACATGGTTTTGATGCTTTAGTTTTGAAAGAAAAACTTTTCTTTCCACTATTTTTCTTAGAATCAAAATTCATCTGTCAAATGGGACAAACTTGGATTCTTATAATAATAAATATTCTTTTGGTGATTAGGTACTATAAACACATTCTGCTCATTAGGATACATGGTTTTGACGCTTTGCATTTCCAATAAAAGCTTTTTTCCACCATTTTCCTTAGAATCAAAGTTCATCAGTCAAATAGGAAAAACATAGATTCTGGTAATAATCTCCATTCTTTTGGCAATTGGGCACTATAAATATGCTCTTCTCATTAGGTTACATGGTTTTGATGCTTTTCTTTGACGAGAAAAGCTTTTTTTCCCACCATTTTCCTTAGTATCAAAGTTTATTTGTCCAATGGGATAAACTTGGATTATCGTAATAATCTCCATTCGTTTGGTGATCGAGCACTATAAACACATTCTACTCATTGAGATATGCAGTTTTGATGCTTTGGTTTGGCAGGAAAAGCTTTTCCTCCCACCACTTTCTTTAGAATCAAAGTTCATCTCTTAAATGGACAAACTTCTATTCTCGTAATAATCACAATTCTTTTGGCGATTGGGCACCATAAACACATTCTCCTCATTGGGGTACACAATGTTGATGTTTTGTTTTGCAAAAGAATCTTTTTTTCTACCATTTTCCTCAGAATCAAAATTTGTCTGCTAAAAGGAACAAACACAAATTCTAGTAATAAACTCCATTCCTTTGGTGACTAGGCACTATAAACACATTCTCCACATTAGGATACACCATATTGATGCTTTGGTTTCGCAAGAAGAGCTTTTCTTTCCACCATTTTCCTTAGAATCTAAGTTCATCCCTCAAATGGGACAAACTTGGATTCTTGCATTAATCTCCATTCTTTTGGTGATTAGGCACCATAAACAAATTCTCCTTATTAGGATACATGATTTTGATGCTTTGGTTTTGCAAGAAAAGCTTTTCTTTCCACCATTTTCCTTGGAAACAAAGTTCATCGTTTGAATATGACAAACTTGGATTCTGGAAATAATCTCCATTCTTTTGGTGATTGGGCACTATAAACACATTTTTCTCATTAGGATGCACCATATTGATGCTTGATTTAGTAAGAAAAGTATTTTATTCCACCATTTTTAGTAGAATAAAAGTTTATTTGTCAAGTGGGATAAATTTGGATACTCATATTAATCTCTATTCTTTTGGTGATAGGGCACTATAAACACATTCTCCTCACTTGGATACACAGTTTTAATGCTTTGCTTTTGGATTCCACTATTTTCACTAGAATCGAAGTTTATTCGTCAAATGGGACAAACTTGGATTATCGTATTAATCTCTTTTCCTTTGGTGATTGGGCATAATAAACATGTTCTCCTCATTGGGATACACCGTTTTGATGCCTTGGCTTTGCAAGAAAAGCTTTTCTTTCCACCATTTTCCTTAGAATTAATGTTTATCCATCAAATAGAACAAACATAGATTTTGGTAATAATCTTCATTCTTTAGGTTAATGGGGCACTATAAACAGATTCTCCACCTTGGGATACACCATATTAGTGCTTTGGTTTCATAAAAAAAGCTTTCTATTTCACCATTTTCCTTAGAATCAAAGTTTGTCTGTCAAATGGGGTAATCAAGGATTTCGGCAATAATCTCCATTTTTTTGGTTATTAAGCATATAAACATATTCTCCTTATTGGGATACACAAGTTTGATGCTTTGGTTTTGTAGAAGAAGCTTTTCTTTCCACCATTTTCCTTAGAACCAAAGTTCATCCCTTAAATGGGACAAACAAAGATTCTAGAAATAATCTCCATTCTTTTAATGGTTGGGCAGTATAAAAACATTTCCCTCATTGGGATACACCATATTGATGCTTTGGTTTCACAAGAAAAGCTTTTCTTTCCACCATTTTCATTAGAATCAAAATTCGTCCATCAAATGAGGCAAACCTGATTTCTCATATTAATCTCCAGTTTTTTGGTGATTAGGCACTATAAACACATTTTTCATCAGTAGGATAAACAGTTTTGATGCTTTGTTCTAGCAAGAAAAGCTTTTCTTTCTACCATTTTCCATAAAATTGATGTTTGTCCATCAAATAGGGCAAAGATGGATTCTGATAATAATCTCCATTTTTTTGGTGATTGGGCACCATAAACACATTCTTCCTATTAGGAGACACCATATTGATGTTTTGGTTTTAGAGGAAAAGATTTTTTATCCAGCATTTTCCTATGAATCAAAGTTCATCCCTTAAATGGGACAAACTTGAATTCTCGTATTAATCTCCATTCTTTTAGTGATAGGGCACTATAAACACATTCTCCTCATTAGGATACATAATATTGATGCTTTGGTTTCGCAAGACATACTTTCTTTCCACCATTTTCGTTGGAATGTGAGTTCATCCATCATATTAGATAAACTTGGATTCTCATATCAATCACCATTCTTTTGGTGATTGGAGACCATAAACACATTCTCCTCGTTAAGGTACACGGTTTTGATGCTTACTTTTGCAGGAAAATATTTTCCTTCCACCATTTTCCTTGGAATCAAAGTTCATCCCTCGAATGGGACGAACTTGGAATCTGGAACTAATCTCCATTCTCTTTATGATTGGGCACTATAAACACATTTTCTTCATTGGGATACACCATTTTGATGCTTTGGTTTTGCAAGAAAAGCTTTTCTTTCCACCATTTTCATTAGAGTCAAAGTTTATCCATCAAATAGGACAAACTTTGGATTCCCATATTAATCTCCATTCTTTTTATTATTAGGCACTATAAGCACATTCTCCTCACTGGGATACACAATTTTGATGTTTTGCTATTGGAAGAAAACCTTTTCTTTCCACCATTTTCACTAGAAACAAAGTTAATTCGTCAAATAGGACAAACTTGGATTCTAGTATTAATCTGCATTCTCCTAGTTATTAGTCACTATAAACACATTCTCCTCATTGGGGTACACCATTTTGATACTTTGGTTTTGCAAGAAAAGCTTTTGTTTCTACCATTTTCCTTGGAATCAAAGTTTGTCTGCCACATGGGACAAACATGGATTCTGGTAATTATCTCTATTCTTTAGGTCAATTGGGCACTATAAACACATTCTCTACATTAGGATTCACAGTTTTTATGCTTTGATTTAGCGAAGGAAGTTTTTATTCCACTATTTACCTTAGAATCAAGGTTCATCTGTCAAATGAGACAAACCTGGATTCTCATAATAATATCCATTCTTTTGATGTTTGGGCACTATAAACACATTCTTTTCACTGGGATACATGATTTAGATGCTTTAGTTTTACAAGAAAAGCTTTTTTTTGCCATTTTCCTTAGAATCAAAGTTCATTTGTCAAATGGCACAAGCATGGATTTTGGTAATAGTCTCCATTCCTTTGGTGATTTGGTGCTATAAACACATTTTTCTCATTGGGATACACCATACCAATGCTTTGGCTTCATAATAAAAGCTTTTCTTTCCACCATTTTCACTAGAATTAAAGTTTATTCATCAAATGAGACAAACTTGAATTGTATTAATCTCCATTCTTTTGGAGATTGGGCGCTATAAACACATTTTCGTCAATGGGTAAACAGTTTTAAAGCTTTTGTTTTGTAAGAAAAGCTTTTCCTTCCACCATTTTCCTTAGAATCAAAGTTTGTCCATCAAATAGGACAAACACAGATTCTGGCAATAATTTCTATTCTTTGGTGTTGGGCACCATAAACACATTCTCCGTATTGGGATACACCATATTAATGGTTTGGTTTTGGAAGAAAAGATTTTCTCTTCCCTATTTTCCCTAGAATCAAAGTTCATCTTTCAAATGGGACAAACTTCGATTCTCGTATTAATCTCAATTCTTTTAGTGATTGCGCACTATAAACACATTCTTATCTTTGGAATACACAGTTTTCATGCATAGACTTTGCAGGAAAATCTATTCCTTCCACCATTTTCATTAGAATCAATGTTCTTCCATAAAATGGATAAATTTGGATTCTAGTAATAATCTCTATTCTTTTAAGATTGAGCACTAAAAACACATTCTTCTCATAGGGAGAAACCATATTGATGCTTTGGTTTCACATGAAAAGTTTTTGTTTCCACCATTTTCATTAGAATCAAAGTTCATCCATCGATTAGGACAAACTTAGATTCTTATAATAATCACTATTCTTTTGGCGATTAGGCACTATAAACACTTTCTCCTTAGTAGGTTACATAGTTTTGATGGTTAGTTTTACAGTAAAAGCTTTTCTTCCCACCAATTTTCGTAGTATCAAAGTTTGTTTGTCAAACGGGACAAACTTGGATTATCATATTAATCTCCATTCTTTTGGTAACCAGGTAGTATAAACACATTCTACTCACTAGTATACAATGCTTTGGTTTGGCAGGAAAAGTTTTTTCTTTTCACCATTTTCCTTCGAATCAAGTTTCAGCAGATAAATGGGACAAACATGGATCCTCCTAATAATCTCCATTCATTTGGTGATTGGGCACTACAAACATATTCTGCTCATTAGGATACACAGTTTTGATGCTTTGACTTGGCAAGAAAAGCTTTTCATTCCACCATTTTCCTTAGAATCGGGGTTCATCTGTCAAATGGGACAAACTTGGATTCTTGTAATAGTATCCATTCCTTTGATGATTGGGTACTATAAACACATTTTCCTCATAGGGATACATGCTTTTTATGCTTTGGTTTTGCAAGAAAAGCTTTTCTTTTCGCCATTTTCCTTAAGATCAAACTTCATTCATCAAATGGTATAAACATGGATTTTGGTAAAAATCTCCATTCTTTTTGTGATTGGGCACCATAAACATATTGTTCTCATTGGGATGCACCATATTGATGCTTTGGTTTCACAAGAAAAGCTTTTTTTCCAACTTTGACGCTTCAGTTTTGCATGAAAAGCTTTTCCTACCATCATTTTCCTTAGAATCAAAGTTGGTTTGTCAAATGGTACAAACATGGATTCTGGTAATAATCTCTATTCTTTTGGTGATAGGCACTATAAACTCATCATTCTCACTAAGATACATCATATTGATGATTTAGTTTTGCAAGAAAGCTTTTCTGTCTAACATTTTCACTAGAATCTATGTTCATCCATCAGATGGGGCAAACATGGATTCTACTAATAATCTCTATTCTTTTGGTGATTAGGCACTATAAACACATTATCCTTATTAGGATACACCATATTAATGCTTTGGTTTGCAAGAAAAGCTTTTTTTTTCACCATTTTCATTAGAATCAAAGTTTATCTATCAAATGGGGCAAACTTGGATTCTCGTAATAATCTCCATTCTTTTAGGGAATAAGTAGTATAACCACGATCTCCTTATTAGGATACATAGTTTTGATACTTTAGTTTGGTAAGAAAAGCTTTTCTTCTCACCATTTCCTCAGTATGAAAGTTCCCTATCAAATGGGACAAACTTGGATTATGATAATAATCTCCATTCGTTTGGTGATTAAACACTATAAACACATTTTGCTATTGGGATACATGACATTGATGCTTTTGTTTTGAAAAAAAAAAAGCTTTTCTTTCCATCATTTACCTTAGAATCAATGTTCGTCTCTCAAATAGGATAAACTTGGATTTCGATAATAATCTCCATTCTTTTGGTGATTGGGCACTATAAACACATTATCCTCATTAGGATACACCATATTGATGCTTTGGTTTGCAAGAAAAGCTTTTTTTTTAGCATTTTCATTAGAATCAAAGTTTATTTGTCAAATGGGATAAACTTGGATTCTCGTAATAATCTTTATTCCTTTGGGGAATGGGTATAAACATGATCCCCTTATTAGAATATATGGTTTTGATGCTTTAGTTTGGTAGGAAAAGCTTTTCTTCTCACCATTTTCCTTAGTATCAAAGTTTACCTGTAAAATGGGACAAACTTGTATTATCTTAATAATCTCCATTCGTTTGGTGATTGAGTATTATAAACACATTCTGCTATTAGGATACATGATTTTGATGCTTTAATTTTGAAAAAAAAAAGCTTTTCCTTCCATCATTTACCCTAGAATCAAAGTTCATCTCTCAAATGGGACAAACTTGGATTCTGGTAATAATATCCATTCTTTTAGTGATTGGGCACTATAAACACATTCTCCTTATTGGGATACACATTTTGATGGTTTGGTTTTGTAAGAAAAGCTTTTCTTTCTATCATTTTCCTTAGAATCAAAGTTCGTCTCTCAAATAGAACAAACTTGGATTATGGTAATCATCTCCATTCTTTTGGTGGTTGGGCACTACAAACACATTTTTCTCATTTTGATACATGGTTTTGATGCTTTGGTTTTGTAAGAAAAGCTTTTCTTTCCACCACTTTCCTTAGAATCAAAGTTCGTGTCTTAAATGTGACAAACTTAGATTCTGGTAGTAATCTCTATACCTTTCATGATTGGGCACTATAAACACATTCTCCTCATTGGGATACACCATATTGAGGCATTAGTTTCACAAGAAAAGCTTTTTTTTCCACCATTTTTATAAGAATCAAAGTTCATCTATTAAATAAGACAAACTTGATTTCTCGTATTAATCTCCATTCTTTTAGTGATTAGGCACTGTAAACACATTCTCTCTATTGGGATACACAGTTTTGTTGCTTAGCTTTTGCAAGAAAAGCTTTTCTTTCCTTCATTTTCCATAGAATCAAAGTTTGTCCGTCAAATAGGATAAACCTAGATTTTTGTATTAATCTCCATTCTTTTGGTGATTGGACAATAAAAACACATTCTCCTCAGTGGGATAAATAGTTTTTATGCTTTGGTTTTGTAAGAAAAG
>JBBYHL010430575.1:0-19738 GCA_038381835.1 Adansonia madagascariensis
AAATTAAGTACGTGTTAACTAAATTTTGATTAATTTGGTTTCAACCAATATTTAACTATAATTCCCTATATTTTCAAGATAATTTTTTTCATTTTATTTTTTACTTATAAATTTTAGTATATATTCTTCATATTTTTCACTAACCCTTTTGTTTCCTTTACAGCATTATTTTTTAGGAGAATTTAGGATAGGGGTTTTTACTATTTTTGAAAATGTTAAGTCATAAAAGGTAAGTTGTTCCCCCGCACACACTGCGCAAATGCATATGCATTAGATTCTCTTCCACATATATGGAAGGGGCATAGGTACCCAATATTTTAGGAAGAGGCAAAGTAGCTCTGCCTTCTAAGGTGTTAGCCTCTGTCTGGGCCAGTGAAAAGCCTACCTGGTCTAAATTCCTACACCTACTCAAGTTGTTAGCCTCGTCATGGGCATGGAAGATACTCCCACTCAAATTAAACCTTTTCTGACATAAATCTGCAATGGGTAAGAAGTAAGGTACCTCGTTAGTTCTTTTTCGACTCAGCGAGCAATTTGAGAACCTATTTAAATGTCTAACCCAAACCTCATGTAATTAAATATAGGGGCTTCACCATGCCATAGCCATATGTAGTTCTAGAGGGTACTGAATTGGGTACACATGGGGGAGCGTTTCTAGCTTTTTACTCTTTTAATTTGATATTAATAAGTATACATTGTACTCTTATGATAAATTTTGCTTTTATTTATTTCTTGAGTCAATTTGTTATAATATTTGTATTTTGTGAAAGCTTGTAAATTCATCCATGCATTTCTTTTTACATTTATAAGTTTCACGTTTTTATTTGTTTTTATGCTTATACACTTGTAATTTCTGTAATATACCAAAATTGTTTCATTGATCCTATTTCAAGAACCAAGGAATGGATGATCAATTAGAGCTAAGGATTAGGCCTTTGGAGTCCATCAAAAGAGTGTATGGAAATGAAATCCGAACAATGAAAAATTAGCTTGAAGGATTGATGAATAGGGTTGAAAAATTAGAAGGAACAGTCAAAGAAATAGACCATGAGAGGTAAAAGAAAAAAGTTTTAAATTAACATTTGAAAACTTCAATGTTGGATCAAGTGTCTTGTTAGACATGAGTGAAGCAAAAACACCTAATTCTAAATCTACCCAAATCAGCTTACCTTCCAATCCTTTTGACTTTTTAGGTGCTATTCCATCATCCTCCACAGCTTACAGTAGAAAAGGACTACAGATAAGTGAACTCGATTCATACCTATTTACTTATAAAGAATTGTTCTTTATTTTGCATCAAGATCAACTCATCGTTCCTGTATAAAAGCCTCCTCATCCTAAATGTTATGATATTAATGCATGTTGTGAATTCTATGCAGGATTAGGAGGACATTCTATAGAATAGTGTGATGAGTTTAAAGGAAAGGTTTAAGATCTGCTCAGGATTGGTGTATTCTAGATTAAATTAAGGCCAAATAAGGCTGTTAAATTCCATCACCTTATAGGATGTACTAGAAGGCCAAGAAAAGATCAAGTAGTTATGGAGATAACTTTTTAGGTTTTTTGCTCGGTTTTGTAAATATAGGGTTTAAAAGAAAATGATGATAGGATTTTGGAAAAGTTTTTTACAAGTACCAATATAGTTAGGAAAATGTGTACTTGTAAAAGCAATCCTTTTTTTATTACTTTTGAATCTTGTAAGTATGATTTTGTAAAATGGATAAACAAAAAATATCAAGTCATGAAATAATGGTATTCCATTATAATTTGAATTCTTCAATATTTTCTTATTGATATTTAACCAATTATTTAGCTTTTGATTTATATAATTGAATATTATTTTATACACTCATTCATTCATACATTTGCTCATTTATTCATTTTATCAATTTCTTCATATTCATTCAAAGATAATAATAAAGATTAATGTTCCTGTTGACTAATTTAATTTTTTTTATTTGAGGTGAATAATACAGAAATACTAGATAGAAAGAAAAGAATCATTGGACAAGATGGATAAAAACAAGTTCTAAAACAATGTAGGGAAATGGAAGCCATGAATATGCTAAGCCATTCAGGGAAGTGAAAAGGAAAAAAGTTATGGAGGAAAAGTCTTTACAAGTAAAGCCTTGACCAAAAGAAAATTACTAATAATTCATTATCATTTTGTAATTTTGTATCATACTAATACTTCTTTAGGGGATTCGGGGAGTACCAATTGAATGGCAATTACCTTAAAATACTTAATATTTATTACACCAACACTTCTCTTGGGGATCCAGGGAAGTATAAGTTGAATGACAATTACATCAAAATACTTAATCTTTGTTATACCAATTTTTGCCTAGGATCTGGGGAGTACCAGTTGAATGGCAATTACCTCAAAATACTCAATTTTTATTATACCAACACTACCAGGGATTCGAAAAGTAAAAGTTGAATCATAATTACCTCAAAATACTCTATTTTTATCATACCAACACTTCTACCGGGGAACTAAAAAGTACATAAATTACCATGAAATACTCAATTTTTATTATACCAACACTTTTAACAAGGGCCATGGAAGTGCAAGTTGAAAGGCGATTACCTTAAAGTACTCAATCTGTGGAGAGCCAATCCCATAATACATATTCATGCTAGCCAAGGGGCAATAGGTAGCATATGCGAGTCCAGATAGTGATCCTATCATTAAAGGCCAATTAGTCAAGCCTAATGGAAGCCAAAATCATATTAAGTCAACAAAATGCAAAAATCCATTCAGACAATTTGCTCGCCTCTAGTCTTTTATCACTTAGTGATCTTAACAAGTTTATCCCTATACCTTGCAGTCCTTTAAGCAAACTTTTTTGACTCAAACTTTTAAAAGGTAAAAAAACCTAAAAAATAGTTTAGGCAATTCTCAGAAAAAAAAGAAAGTGGACAAAGACGTATCATGCCTTACCTATTCATACACCAAACTCTTTCTTTCGCTCATTTAGAATTTGATGATCTTTGCCGCTCCAATAAAGCTCAAAATCCTCCTTATCCAGAGTGGTATAATCTGAGCATTAGGGTGAAACATTTTTTGTTTAAGGATTTCATTATCCAATACATACTATTTAATGTGATGATAATTTTGTGTATTCAGCATGGTTGACTGAAAAATCATAGGCTATTGTAAATTCTGACTTGAATTGCTTGGATTATTACTTGCCATGCCATGAGCTTTTAGATTTATCTTTGCTAAAGAATTTAATAAAGAGATGGCATGATTGAGATAATACGGAATAACCATACATCTTGTAAAATTTTTGAGTTTAAGGACTTAGAGATTCATACACCTTATAATTTCCATTAACTGATCTATAATTTAGCCGTTAGGGATGGCAATCTAGCAAAATTTAAAGTTAGTGGAAACTTGTTATGGATGATTGGTCTAAGGGTCATCTACCCTATGGTAGTATGCCAATCAAAGGCAATTTCTATCTTGACTTTAAAAGTCTATACATTTTTGTTTGGAAACTATGAATTTTGATTTGTAAATAGTATGTAGGTTACCATGAATTTTGTTAACAATGATTTCAAATATCCTAGATAATGAGAACATGTTGAAAATTTTTTTCTTTGGTAAATGATCACCATTAGGTTTAACTTTGGCAGAAAGGTCCTGTACTTCTATATATATGATTATCCTAGACAACTATAGACCTTTCACACCATAGACTTTTCACATCTAAATGTTCTTTTCTATGGTATCATTGAAGGTCGAACAAATAAGTTATGCTCCTTAAAGATTCAAATACTGATAGTTTGACATGTGTTAAAATAATGATAGTAATGCCGAGATCTCCCACTTTGATAACTTTTTAACATAACGTCCATGACACTTCCAAATCCTTGATTCAGGAAGAATAAGAGTAAACATGAGCCAAAATCACCTTTTCCGTTCAAATAAAACCTTTTCGAACCAATTCTTGATACATAATCTGAGACTTTTTTCAAGGCAATTCAATTTTTTTTCTTAAAGGGTAAACTAGTTATTGGTGGCTATAAAGCCAATAGTATTGAAGGGCATATCTTAAGTCTTTATTAAGTGCAAGATCATGTAATTGAGGTATTCAAATTGATTTCAAAAAGAGAACAATCTTTTTTCCTAGTGAAATGCTTACCAATTCAAATGGCTGTGGTTGAAATGAAAAATGGTCTTCTTTCTCTATCCCCCAACTAATAGCAAAAGTTATCTTTTTGTAGTCCCTTTTAAGCCTGATAATTTACTTTCTTTTTTTTAAACCAAAATCAAGGATCACCCTCCACACTGGGGGCATATGTAATAAAGCTTCAAAATCATAAGGAGCAAACTTGCTTTAGAGTTATAAGAAGAATAAGTTTGTTATTACAACAAAGTCAAAAATAAAGAAAAGTTCAAGAAAGTTTGAGTTCAAGTTCAAATATTCCAAGTAAAAGTAAAGAAAGTTTAAATTTTAAATTTTCAAAATGAAAAAAATAAATCAAGAAAGTTAAAATTTCAAGTTGTTTCAAATAAAGAATGAAGCAAGGAAAAGTAAATGAAGAAATATAGATATATTTTGCCTTAGAAGACACGCCGGGTCAAGTTTTGTTAAAAAAGTGATCCTTGATCTAATTACCCTAAAACACTTGATTTGAGTATATTTATCCTTTCATTTCTAAACAAAAAACCATGGCCTACATTATGTACCTAACAAAGTCTATTTTGATGAAAAATAGTTATTTGAGCTATTTGGCTATTCCTAGGAAGCTTTAAAAATTCATCTTTTTGAATGATTTTTAAGCCCTTAATAATATGATGGAGCAAGTTTAAAAGCCTTGGAATTGCTCCTAAATCAACAAAGATAGCCATTTATGCAAACTCTTCATGTTAATTCAGAAATGATCCCAAACCCATGAAAATTTCATGGCATCAACATAAGGTTGAGTCAAATGTCCTAACATTGATTCCTTTCAAAATAACCTTTCAGAACTTTTGTAACCAACCTTGAGAATTATTACTTACCAAAAGCCTTTCAAATTAACCCTTCAAGGCTTGGCATTTGTTAGCATTAGTTTAACACCCATCAGGTTATAACTTAATTATTTGCCTTTCAAGGAACTCCTATGAAACAAACATCCATATGAATTTGGTCTTGATAAACCTTGACCTGGTTATTTCAATCTCTTCAAGACAAAATTTAATAGTGCTACCCCATTTATGCCTCTAAATTCATTTCTTCATTGCATCAAAAAATGTCTTGGAAAATCCATGGTTGAAATGATTTTGAATTTTTCATAGATTTTAATCATGTAAATTTTCTCTAGGTCAGAATAAAAAGATAACCTTATTTCATAAATCCTAAAATTTTGATGAGTTATGATACTTTTCATTATTTTAATAGAAGTTTGCAAATAGCCTTGTGTTGATATTTATCAAATTGCATTAATTATATTTTTCAATTGATGAATATTAATTTGATATTTGATATTTGATGACTTTTTAGGAAATATTTAAATAAACAAAAAACATGGCTGAGTGCTAGAAGGAAAAAAAATTCAAAAGTGATCTTCAAGAGATATTCTTGCTAATATATTCCTTATATGAAAGTCTAAATCTCTACATAATCTATATCGAGAAAAGCTTGCCCACAATATTCTCTGAAGACATATTTGACCTCAAATATAAAAGTAGGTTCATTTTGCATGCCTCGTGCTCTGAAGATACCTTTAAATCAAGATTTAGCCACTGACTTGCTTGCCTAAAAAAAAATACAAAAATATCTGCAACATTTTCTGAAAATACCTTCAACTCCACCTAAAAACATGCCTTTAAAATAGAAAAACATCTCTGGAATAGTTTCAAAAATACCTTTAACTTTGATATGATGAAATCATCATATGCATTATACATGCATTTGCATCTAATAATTTGTAGGAAAAGTTAGGCGTGATGTTGAAGGAGAGCAACAATCATCCTTTTTCCATCAAAGTCGAATGGTAAGTCCTATTCCTTTCAAATTGACCAAGTATCAAATGTTATCTCAACTCGTTATCTATATTCACTCGTAGGTTTTGCCTCAGTCAACCTTTACTTATGTTGACTTATTGGTTTCATCCTAATCAAGCCTTTTTCATTTGTTGACTTGTAGGTTTCATTTCGATCATCCTTTTTTATTTGTTGATTTGTCAATTTCATCCTGGTCAACTCTTTTCATTTGTTGACTTATCAATTTTGTTCCTGTCAAACCTTTTCATTTCTTGACTTGTCGGTTTCATCCTGATCAACCCTTTTTATTTATTGACTTATAGGTTTTGTCTCAATCAACCACTTACCTATGTTGACTTATAGGTTTTGTCCTTGTTAACCTTTTATTTGTTGATTTATCGGTTTTATCCTGGTTAACCCTTACCTATGTTGACTTGTCAGCTTTATCCTCAGTCAATATCTTTCATTTGTTGACTTGTTGGTTTTGTCCCAATTAACTTTCACCTATATTGATTTATCGATTTCATTTGGTTAAACCTTATTCATTTGTTGACTTGTAGGTTTCATCTCAGTCAATCCTCTTTCATTTGTTGACTTATAAATTTTATCCCAATTAACCCTTTTCATTTGTTAACTTGTCAGTTTTATCAAGGTTAACTCTTTTTATTTGTTGACTTGTCATTTTTATCCTGGTCTCCCTTTTCATTTGTTGACTTGTTGATTTCATCTCAATTAACTTTTTTCATTTGTTGACTTGTCAGGTTCATCTAACTCCTTTCATTTGTTGACTTGTTAGCTTTATCTTGGTCAACCTTTTTCATTTGTTGACTTATCGATTTCATCTCGATCAACCCTTTACTTATCTTGACATGTTAGTTTCATCCTAGTCAACTTTTTTCATTTGTTGACTTGTCAATTTTGTCCTAGTTAATCCTTACCTATGTTGACTTGTCAGTTTCATTTTGGTCCTCTTTCATTTGTTGGCTTGTAGGTTTCATCTCGGTCAACAGTTATCTATGTTGACTTGTCAATTTTATCCCAGTCAATCCCCTTCATTTTTAAGCTTGTAGGTTTAATCCCAGTCAACTTTTCTTTTTGTTTACTTGCATGGTTTTATCCCGGTCAACCTCTTTTAACTTAGGTTCTACCATGGTCATCATTTAACTTAATGATTCACCTTTAGTTAATTAATTATTATGTTATTTATTAATTTAGATTATTTTTCAAAGCTTAATGACCTGAAAAAAATTATGTCCATTTGGTCTTTGCCCTATTCTTGATTCTTAATAATAGTCAAAGAGGGGTAGCTATAGATATCTAATTTCATCTGGGTCTCTTTCCTGATAATCCTAAATTTCCAAGACTGAGAACTTAATGATCGCCCTCATTAGGAATGATTTTTTTTTGATGAACTAGACATTTTCAAGATCTTTTCAGACATATTTAAATGGCCGAAAGTTCACGTGACAGGAAAAATCATATGTTGATCTCTAATTTCGAATATACAAGATGAATATTTAAGAGAAAAAATTATTTTTCAATATTTACTTGTCAAATTTTAGAAATCTATCTTTGTAGTTGATATTATGGTCAAATTTTCCAGTTTAAAGAATTTTTGGAGAATTTTTCGTGAAATTTGTGAAGTTGACTGTCATCTATTTTTACCGATATACCGATACTCATGTAGTATTTATGCCAATATTCACTCCAAAAAAATTTGAAATATTCAAGAAATAGTTTATATCGGCATTTATACAATGAGATATCAAATTAAAGATAGGTTACAAATAAATTTTGAGTCAAAATTTATTTTATTTTATTTATATATGTAAATTAAAATATTGTTGTACACAATTTATTTTAATTTGCCAATTTAAATTATACATTACCAAATTAAATTCTTGAATTTTATTTTATTTTTCTCAATCATTTCATGTAGATATATAATACACATATATATATCAATATATATTATATTTATTATTAATTATTTTATTTTATTATATTTTCATTTTAATTTATTATCTGACATGTGTTTTTCATGAATAATAGCAACAAAGCTTATTTTTGCCACCTAAAGCATGTCACAGCCTTCTTTCTTAGCCACATGAAATTGGAGGCAGCACTTGGGCACCTAATTAATTAGGTGTCAAAACATGCTTAACGCATGTTCATAAAGTAAAAAAGAAAAATAGCAAAAAAAAAAAAAGGATTTTTGGGGTGAAAAAAATAGTTTGCTTGGTTCTGAAGCTTTCATGTTTGAAATTCGAATTGATATCCTTTTGTTTGGGCAACCTTACAAAAAAGAAAAAAAGGGTTTTTGGTCGAATAAAAAGAGAAAGTTTTCTAGGTTCTTAAAAAAAGGCTTTGGGGTGGGGTTTTTCAATTTCATTTGATGATCTTACTTTCATTTTTAGCAACCCTATGAAAAGAAAAAAAGGGCAACAATAACAATACTTGGAAGAAATTTTGGTAATTTTACTAAGGTATTTTTCTATATTTTAATCTCTACTTTGATTTTTATTTTGATTCTTTTCCTTATTGTAAGCTTCATAATAGTTTGAGCTAATGGTGTAAAACCATTTTGGAAGCTAAACATTGAAGCAATGATCCAATTTTCATAATTTTGTTTATTAGTTTAGCTTAAATTCATTTTAAATTTATTTTGATTGTTTGTATATTTTGTTGTAATATTTTCTAGACCATAAAATTGAATTTTTGGATAGGAAACTTATGGATATGGTCATGCATGAAGTGATTTTGGGATGGCATGGATATATTTTGATTATTTTTGGTTTGATCGAAACCTTAAAGGAAATTTTGTAATTTTTGCTTTATTTCTTTTAAGTTAATTTTAGATGAATTTAATGTTAATATGATTTTTAGAGGATGACTAATAACTTTCCCATATTTTCTACGAGCCATTACAAACATTTTTGTCTTGGCCGAATGGTAAGGATGTTATCTTCAAAGTTTTACTCTTGAGGGCCATTTTGTAATTTTAGAAAGCTTAGGGATTAATTCATAATTTTTGCAAATTTGTTACATGGTATAGTTAGGTTTGGCTGAATTCTCCCGGCCAATTTTAGGTCACTTTTATATGTTTTGGATGCATTCAAAAGCTCATTTGTCATTTTTTTATTTAGGCCATTTTGTAATTTTAGGAAGTTTAAAGATTTTTTTGCAAAATTGTAAAATTTTTGTTCTAAGGCCTTAGGTGTTTGACCAAATTTATTTTATGATTTTTGGTATGATTTCCATAATTCTTCGTGATGAATTTTGTGTTTAATTATGATTTATTTTATATAGGGACTAAATTGCAAAATATGATAAATCCTGTTTTATGGCTAAAAGTGCTTGGCCAAATCAACGTGTATATTTTTGCCATGATTTTTGTGTTGATTTTTAGCTAGTTTTTTTATTTTTTTATTATGTTTTGTGATATTTTTCCATGTAAGGGTCAAAATGCAAAATTAAGAAATTAAGGGACTATTTTCCAAAAAGCTAAAAACTTTTGTTTTAAGGCCAAAGTGTTGACTATACCCTTAAGGATGTATTTGTTGTGTTTCTCATATGTATTATAATTAAATATCATGAGAATTATAATTAAATATTAAATATTGGAACCAAATAAAAATCAAAATTTAAGTTAACATAGAGATTAATAAGGTACTGATTATCAGGCATCATGAGAAGGT
This sequence comes from Adansonia madagascariensis, assembly GCA_038381835.1. Classification (NCBI taxonomy): domain Eukaryota; kingdom Viridiplantae; phylum Streptophyta; class Magnoliopsida; order Malvales; family Malvaceae; genus Adansonia; species Adansonia madagascariensis. The sequence goes on from JBBYHL010430575.1 coordinate 9,676, forward strand.
CGATCCTTATTTGTGATTGTAATCGGCTCTTGAACCTATCAAGTGATCTCTAGTATAAGTGTAGATTTCGGAGTTTGTTTTTATGGGTTTAATAATACTTAAAATATAAACTTCAGTAGGTGTCCAATCTCACTTAACCAAAATAAAATTGGTGGCAACTCAAAAGTAAATGGTCATTTCGTAATGACCATTTAACATTAAGTCAAGTGAGTATTTAATCTCGACAACTTAGACTCCAGACATGAAAAATAAAGAATAATAATAATGATATGGGCCCCAAATAAAAAAATAACGATATATAGATATGTATATGAGTGAAGGGTACACTTGCCATTTTAAGTTTGGCTAGTGAGGATTCGTATCCAAGTCTTGTTGTAACACCAGCTAACCAACAAATGTGATCCAATCTTTTGCCAACTCCAAGAAAAAACCCTAGTGAATGGAATGATAAGTGCCCACATGCTTTCGACAAGGTTAAGTGTTACTTGTCGAGCCTTCCAATGCTTGCATCGTTGGTGCCTGATCGACCACTAATCTTATATCTATCAATTTTTGACACCCTCATTAGCTGTGTACTGGGTCAACATAACTTGTTAGGAAAAAAAGAATAAGCTATCTATTACTTAAGCAAGAAATTCATAAGGTATGAAAATAACCACTCTGCAATTGAGAAGTTAGGTTGTGCTCTTGCTTAGACTGCTTGGAGGTTAATGCAATACTTGTTATATCACATCACAAGGCTGATCGCCAAATTAGACCTTATCAAATACCTGTGCAAGGCTTCTACTTTGTCAGGAAAGTTGGCTCAATGGCAAGTCTTGTTCTCTAAATATGACATCATTTATGTGAGCCAAAAAGACATTAAAGGTAGTACAATAGTTGAGTTCTTAGCAAGCTAAGGTGAAGAGGACTATGAACCATTAGATTTTGAATTCCCAAATGAGGACTTCCAATGCTCCCTCCGATTTATTGTATCAATTGTACTCAAACTTGGAAATGTATTTCAATGGAGCCTTAAACACATTAAGACAGGAATCAAGGCTATTTTGATCTCACCAAAAAGAGACTATTATCCCTTCACTGCCAAATTGAACTTTAACAATGCCAATAACGTAGTTGAATACAAAACATGTGTAATGGGCTGCGCTTAGCCATTAATAATGCTATTAAAACTTTACAAATGTGTAGGGACTCCACTTAGTAATTTATGAACTTCGAAAATGATAGGAAACATGAGATGCTAAGCTACTCTAATATGGGATGCTAATCAAAGAACTAAAGCAACAATTCAATAAGATCAGTTTTCAGCATTTACCTCAAGAAGACAACCAAGTGGTAGATGCTCTGGTAACCTTAGGCTCTATGTTTAAAGTAATCCAAAAGTCAAAAGCACACGCATCCAGATGAGTATTCTTAAAGCTCCTGCCTACTGCCATAGTGTAAAAAACAAAAGGGATGGACTGTCATAGTACCTTGACATTCTTTATTATATTTGAGACCAACAATACCTAAAGCTGCTATAGAAACTAAAAAGCGAACCATTCAAAGAATGTCTACAAGTTTCGTTTTGGATAGTGAAGTCCTATACAAGAAAAGCTGGGATCAAACATTACTTCGATGTATGGCTGCTCCTAAAGTTAAGAGAATTCTAGAAGAGATCCATGAAGGAATTTATGGTACTCATACAGATAGATATAGAATTGCAAAAAAAGTCATGAGGTCTAGATATTATTGGTTAGCACTCAAAAAAGACTACATTAGCTATGCTCAAAAATGTCATTAGTGCCAAATCTATGCGGACAAAATCCACATTCCACCTTTACCTCTGCATGTCATGGTGATTATGTGGCATTTCTTTATGTGGGGCATGGATATGATTTAATCCATCATTCCAAAAACTTTGAATAGGCATCATTTTATTTCGGTTGCCATTGATTATTTCACCAAATAGGTAGAAGTAGTCTCATATTCCAATGTTACTAGATCTGTTATGGGCAAGTTTTTGAAATGAAACATCATATGCCAATATGGACTCCCTAAATACATCATCATAGATAATACATGTAATTTGAACAAAAAAATAATGGAAACCATTTATGCCCAATTCAAGATCAAGCACCACAATTCAGTGTCATAATGTTCAAAAATGAATGGCGCAGTCAAAGCAGGCAACAAAAACATTAAGAAAATAATCAAGAAAATGGCCAAAACTTATAAAAATTAGCATGAGAAGCTACCGTTTGTGCTGCGTGCCTATCATAAAGCAGCTTGGACTTCCATTGGAGCTATTCTCTCTTGTCAAAAGATGGAGGCAGTCTTATCGATCAAAGTCAAAATGCCCTCACTCAACTCTTAATAGAATCATAGCTTGACGAAGCTAAATGGGCTAAAAATCAATACAAGCAACTTAGCTTCATCAATGACAAGAGAGTGAAAGCTATATGTCATGTCATGGATAGATGTCTTAGAAATGTATAATGAGGGCTCACAATAAGAAAATCCATCCTTGTCAGTTTCAAGAAAAAGACTTAGCGCTCAAAAAGATCCTCTCAACTCACAAAGATATTCGAGAAAAATAAACCTCAAAGTAGGAAAGTTTTGATATGGTTAAGCAAGCCTTCTCTGGTGGTGCGTTGATCATAACTGACATAGATGGCAATAACTTACCTAACACTGTCAACTATGATTCTATGAAGTATTATGCCTAAGAAAGCCCTTCAAATAGAAACATACAAAGGCATCATTATTTGTAGAAGATTAAATTAAACAACCAAACCTTACCCTTGTTTGAACCTAATCAAGGCTAACACTAACTTAACATAATCATTCTCCATTAAAATACCAAAGTTTGACCTAACCTCTTCATCCTATCTTAAGTTTACCAAACTCACTTCTACTCGATCCCGAAGGAAAAAGGATAGCATCTACTTTGGCTTAAGGAAACTACCATAGGGTAATTCGATAGGTTCTTTAAAGAATGGCTAACATTGAAAAAGTTGGTTATTTGAGAGCAGCCTCTGAAAACACTCAGTAGAAGACTCATGTCATTAGCATAAAAAAATCAATTACCTATAAAAGTTACTTTTCATCTTTCTTTATATCTTCTAGAATGTTGAACGAATTGTATTTCCTTTTTTTCAAAAATGAAAAACAATAATTTCATTTTTTTGAATCTCTTGTTTCATCCTTGTATACCACATTGCATCGTGCTTGCCATATAATTGCTAATGCTTAATAGATTGTAAAAAAATTAATAATGGGATTTCTTAGTATTACTTCAAAGAAGATAAAACTCTGTAGGAAAATCTTTTTAGGTTCAAAAAGCCAAGAATGGATTTTAAAACCATAAACAAACCTACCCTTCAAACTTCCTCCATGTTAAAAAACATGATCCTTGAGCTCTACTTTTAACTCACATTCTTATCAATTAGTCTAGACCATTAGATGCATCTTTCCAGGCATGTAAAAACCAGCTCACAAAATATGTTAGCCCACTAATATAAGCCAATCAGACTTTAGAGCCTTCCCATGCATTAAGGTCACTTCAATCTTCAAAAAAGACGTTAACCATTCAAAACAAACTTTTTGAGCCTTGAAAATAAAGTCAGTAAACCTTAAAACACAAGACATCTGATGAAACTTAAGGATAAAAGGTGATTCAAAATTCAAAATCAATTACCAAATTAAGCTTTTAAAATCATCATCTTTGTATCAAATAAAGATGCATTCACATTTTCATGCATTATTCATGCAACAATCAACGTCTTTCAGGTACAAATTTCTACTCACAAAAGCTAAACTAGCAAACAACTTCAAGTACAAATTTCTACTCACAAAAGTTAAACTAGCAAAAAACCTCAGGTACAAATTTTTTTTTCAAGAAACCTAAAAGGCTTCATGTAAACTCATATCTTTTAGTCCATAAAGACCTAGATGTCTTTTTCCCTTTAGTCTACAAAGAGCTGAAAAGAGCTAGAAGCTTTTTTTCTTTTAGTTCATAAAGAGGACATCCTTCTCTTTTAGTCCATAAACAGCTAGATGCCATTTTACTAATCCATAAAGAATTGGCTATCTTTATCCTTTGAGTCCATAAAGAGATGGATGCCTACCTACCTTAGTCTATAGCAAGCTGGATGCCTATTTACCTTAGTCCACAAAGAGCTAGATGCCTACCTACCTTAGTCTACAAAAAGCTAGACGCTTGTCTACCTCAGTCCATAAAGAGCTGGATGCCTACCGACATCAGTCCATAAAGAGTTGGATGCCTACTTAGCTTAATTCATAAAAAACTAGATGCCTACTTACCTCAGTCCATAAAGAGTTGGACTTATACCTACCTCAGTCCATAAAGGGCTGGACACCCATCGAGTTAAACCCTATACTAACTGGTATCTATCTAAGGGTTAAACCCCAAAAACCATAAACCTAGTAAAGAGGTCAAACCTTGTAAAACTCGTTAAAATTTTTTTATTAGTTAGGAATGCTATCAACATATTCTGTCTATCTTAGCAACTAGATCTCCATTTTCTTCGTAGGCACTCATGAAGCAATATTATACCCTGGACAAAATAGTGTATATTTCTCTTTGCTTTATCCTTAATGCTCAGCAACATTCAAAAAAGGACAGTTACATTATTTTGTTCGGACCAACATTTAAAAGTTCATTTGAACAAGCATGAGTCAAGTTTCCACCATTTTAAAGAAGTAAGAGAAAATTCATTTTTTTATATATGTATCTTGATACAACAATGGCTTGAGGTATCGATACAAGGCTCTACATCATCCAAATATCATGCTTTTGCTATTTACATCGATACCAAGGGTGTTTTGTATCGATACGGAGTTATCTTATAGCTAAAATCATGATTTTTGGCCAATAAATATCAATACAAGAATGCATGTATTGATATAATAAGCTGGGTATTGATACAAGCTTGTTGATATCGATACACCAAGCTTTGTATTGATACATAATTCAAAGTATCAATACATTCTGTGTTTCTTTGCCCAATGTATCGATACAAAGCTCAACATATCAATATGCGAGGCTATTCTAGCCTAATTTGAGACATTTTTCCTTCTTTTGTACCATAAATTTAGAACTTGAATTTGGTCAGGACATTACCTCAAAAAGTATCTAATATTAGACATACTTTCATGCAAATTATGTGCATTTAATTTTTGGGCCCTAAACTTTGGATTAACATATTTTAGAACGGCCCATTGAGCTTGGCATGAGAGTATTTCATGAGAAAATCTAGTTTTATGAAGGATAGATTAAAGATCACTTATCTAATCAGCTAACAACCAATCAAATACTGAATGGTTTCACCTTGGTACAATAAGTCATTATGTTGTACATACCAAAAGTCCTATATATCCTCAATGGTAGATCATCTTAGTGGCTAAAATTATACACTATATAATCCAATTTTTACTCAGTTGATAAAAAAACCTTTTTACATTAGCCATAAAAAAAATACTTAAGCTTTCCTAAAAGTGCTTCTTGTGGCTCTTTTTCCACTCTTCCAAAAAATCTTCTAAAACCTCTCATTTCTTAACCTTTACTGTAAAAACTATCCTCTATAGCCACCATAACCAAAAGCTCCTTCTTTTCATTCATTTTTTGCTAGTCCATGGCAAAGAAAAGCAAAAAAGTGAGCTAAAAGCTATTAGAGTGCTCCTTAAAACTATAGTACAAGTCTAAGCTTCCATTAGGGTTTATCTTTTAACTTTGCTTCCTTTTACTTTCTGTTTTCTTTATCATCATCATTTTAGTGAACCTTCATGTTTCCATGACCCTATTAAGGCTTCCATGCATTATTATGGCTTTAATTATGGTAGCCTTAGGATTTTTGATGACTTTCTTGGTGCATTAAGGGTATTATGAGGAATTAAAATGCCATATTTCTTGTTGACCTTAAAACAACCTCTGCTCTTAACATTCTTGCCATCTCTTTCTTTATCTTAACATGTGCATATCTTATTGGAATGCTTTTGACCATACCTTGGGATGCATTTTCACTATGATTTCTTTGATGAAGTGCATGGATAGCTTGATGCTTTGAGTGGTCACTCATGTCTAATATATTTTGTTAGTTTAGTTCACCATATGTTTGTTAAAATGCTTTCACGATGTTTATAAAAGTCTATTTTCAAAGAAAACCCCAAGTTAAGTCTATACTAACCTCAATCAATAAAGATTAGCATGGATTTAAGGTTTTCCATATATTGGTTTTCCAATCTTGGGGATATATCAAACATACCTATTTGAAATCAAGGCCTTATTAGGCCAAATAAATTATGTTTTAATACCAAATAAAAAAATTGCTTTCAAATATTCAACTTAAACCTTATTTTGAGTGTAACTATTGGTATAAATCATGAATGGTTTGGAGGCCTACTCTTAGGAGCTATATTAGTCCATTATTTCATTGCCATGGACTTCAGTGATTAGACATTTTGATGTGCAGTGTTTTAGCATGTGACCATAAAAGCTTTAATCCAAAAAACCCCTATTTTGGTACTAGTAGCATAGTGACCCCTATTTGATAAATTGTTTTGGACTTAACATGATTTTTCTAGAATCTAGCATTTTTCCTAAAAGGGCTTCGAATGTAGAAGTTATGATTTATCGAAACTTTACTATTTGAAACCCCTGGAACCAGTAATTCATATTTTGTTTAGGCAAATATGGCCTAACAAATAATTTTTCTGGACTTCTAGAATACATTTCTTAAGAAGTTCACAAAATTCCCTTTTTTGAAAAGGTATCATTTTTTGTTTAATGATTTCAAATGTGTTTGGGATGATTTTTTAAAGTTAACTACTCTCTTTTCTAGCACTTGCTGTCAATGTTGACTCAAACCCAGTTTCAAAAATTAATATCATCTAGAAAGCAATTTTCTAAGATTTTTGAAATATTTTTACATTAATTCTTGTCGAGTTAACTTTCCATCAATAGATCGCTAGCCATTAGAAATCAACCGACTAAGCCTAAATAAATTCAAGAAGGTGGGTAGCATGATGTTACCCCATATTTTTGTTGAATTTGAGAAAATTCAATTGGATTTTCCTAAATCATATTTTCTAGCCATTCAAATAACTTAAAATATATTCAACAGTTCCTATATGGTGTTTTGAGTCAAAACATAGGTCCTTTTAGGCTTAGATCAAAACTCAAAATTGTTTTCAAAATTATTTTCCATTTCCTATTTAAAATATTTTCCATCCCAAAATTTATCTTCATAAAAAATATAAAAAATTCCAGTTTTCAAAAATTGATCAAATTTTTTTCTAAGGGGATACTTCAACCCCGCTTTTCTAAGATGATTTTCAACCCCGTTTCCTTTAAAGGAATACTCCAACCTCATTCTTCAAAATACTTCCAAACTCTATGTTCTCTTCCTAAGGTTTCCCCGAACCTTTTATCAACCTTTTTATGCCTTAGATGGTCACTAAATCTAAACATGTCTCAAAGTTATCAATTCGATTATTACTCAATAGCAGAAGCTAATTATAAGATACATCTGGTCTGCCCTTCCTTTTTGTTTCATGGATTCTTTTCTACTACAACTTTTATTATATTCCTTTATGTCTTACTAAAGTGTTTGTCTTCTTGATGATGATTTACATTCATGTGTTCAAAAAAATCAAATTTCATTAAACTTGGGGCAATGTTCTACATTAGTATCCCTTCAGTGCTTGATGTAGAGTATCCTCTTCTAAATCAATCTAGACCTCATTTTACTAAATCCTTTATGTTTCTCTTCTTTTTTAGGTTACATAGAGAGATATTATTTAAAATTTTATCATGAAAACAAGGATCCAATATCTAAAATTTTAAATTCATAAAAAGGGGATTACACAAATAATGATCACATGAAATACTGAGGAAAACTAAAACATTGATAATTTATGGCTAGATGGTACAAATTTCAAGCATCATGGGGGCGCTAATCCTCCCCTATGCGTAATCTACTCCAGATGCTTTTAAAACAAACACTGGTACAGTAGTCCATAAAATCAGTGTTTTGACTTTTGTAACTCAGAATCATTGGTTAAAATAGGTATCTTATCATCCTAGCCCAAAATGATTAGTGGTGACTATAAGTTATGGTCCTTTCAAGATGCCCATCCAAGGCTAGTTGGATGAGCGATTCATCAGATAGTCCTCCCCTTGACTTTCACTTTATCATGCCTAATTCAAATCCCAATCAAGGGTTGATCCAAAGGGAGGCTTCTTCTTACTTTTGATTTTAAGTCATAGAGTCACCATGCATATGTGTGGAGGCACATCGTAATAAACCTCATTGATTTTTGGCTTAGCCAATGAAACTAGTTTTGGACAATGCCAACCTCATTGCTTTTCTACTTAACCAAATAAATTAGGGCTTAATGCTTTCTATCTATAGGATATATCCTCGCTACCGGTGCCAATCTCTATAGGGTTTCTTATTTAATGAACTAAATTTGGCTTGACTCTTTTTATCTATAGGGCAAGGTGCTAACTTCATTAATTTTCCACTTAACCAACAAAATTAGGCTTTTTTCTTTTGTGGGCCAACTTCCTTAAGCTTACAACATGGCCAATTACATTAGGCTTTCTCTGTCTATAGGCCAACTTCATTAGGCTTACAACATGGCCAACTACTTTGGGCTTTTCTTCCCCTATGGACTAACTTCATTTATTTTCTACCTACCCAAGTACATTGGGCTTATCTTTCTCTATTAGGCTAAAACATAGCCAGTTATATGGGGCTTATCTTTTTTTATGAGCCAACTTGATTAGGCTTACATATAGCCAACTACGCTAGGCTTATCCTCTCTATTGGCCAATTTCATTATATTTCTACCTAACCAATTAAATTAGGCTTGTTTTTTTCTCTCTCTATGTATATTGATTTAATCCATTGGTAAATGAATGGTACTACTTGCAATATCATCTACAGGGGAATGTTTTCAGTAATGCCTTTGGAGATATCTTCCATTTGAGTAATTTTTTATTACACATTATGAATGCATTTGCATAATTCTTATTTTCATGTTAATATGCAATCACCATTAGAATTCATCTTATTGTCATCTGTGATCTATTCTTTTTTAGTGAAAAACTTATCATGACAACTTTGTTTTCATATCTTTCACATCAATCATGGTTTCTATTACCATTTTTCTCTTCCAATCTTCCAAAACAGTTGATGCCCCTTTCTTTCAAATAACAAACATTTGGCATGCTCCATCATCAGTGATAAATCTAATGACCTTTACCACTATTTCTTTCCTTTCCATTCTCATACTTCTTTTCCTTTTGAAATGTGGCAGTGAACCAACCTATTATCAACCTAGACGAAATCGACATTCAAAGTAATGGCTTGGATAAAATCGATCTATTAACAACCTAGGTGAAACTTTGGTTTAAACAAATATCTCAAATAAAACCAACCTAAAAGCAACCTAGACAAAACTAAAATTCGAAGATGGCTTAGGTGAAACCAGCCTAACGTACAGAATTCTCATGCCTCAAACAAAAGGCATATAGCCAACATGTTCATATCTGAAATGATTTAGGAACAATTCAAATGTTTATTGTGCTAAAAAGTGAAACACAACTCCTTAGAGAAGTAGTTGTTTCCCACAGATGCAGGCAACTGAATCCAAAAATCCAAACTTTTAATTTCGATTGATTCCTTAGGCTAGAAAATTAATTTTCCAAAAATACTTTTTGATCACCTAGAATGCAATCCGCACAATCAGTCTTAGGGAAGTAAGGATTTTGGGATCTGGCCAAATTTCACAACTTGTGTGAAAAACTAATCTCTCAATGCTAGAAAAGTATTATTCTACTTTTATTGTGTCAAAAACAATTCAAGAACAGTAAAAAAAACCATGAAAACATAAATATAGCTTAAGGAAGCATAGGTGTTGTACCAAAACCTTTAGGAAAGCGTAAAGTCTTTACCTAGGGTTTCTTAGTGCCTCTAATTAGCCAAAGAAACCCTTAATAATGTATTTAAATACACCTTAGGCTAGGTTAGGCTTGAATGATGGGTCAGTTAAGCCC
>JBBYHL010430738.1:0-19686 GCA_038381835.1 Adansonia madagascariensis
TAATTATAGTCAATATTAATGAACTTTTACAAATGAAAATAAAACATAATTACAAAAAAAAATTATATAATCATATCAAAAATAATTTTTACGAATAAAATTCAACCATACCTGTAAAAAAGTTGTAACTCGATTACTTAACTTTCAACAATATCTTAACTTGATTATATTCTTCTCGAATTTTTTTTCTTACGATATAATCGTAAGAGGAAGGAGAGAGCTCCTTTTATAGAGGGCTCTCTCCATCCCTCAATTATATAAAGGTTACGGATAAAATACCCGTGATCTTGAGGGATATGACAGAAGTCATATCCCTCTGTCTACCTAAATTATAAGGGTCACGAGTGACCTTTATAATTGAACAATAAAACAAAAAAAAAAGACAAAAAAAACCCAAAAATTGAAAAAAAAATTCTACGGTGGGAAATCGCCAAAACAAAAAAAAAACCAAAAAGACAAAACAAATCAAAAATTGAAAAAAAAATAATTCATGGTGGGAAATCGCCATATCGTATGGCGATTTCCCAATTATTCTCTCCAAAATCTGGCTCCGGTGATCGGATTTTGCAATTGATTTTAAATTAGTTGAGAAATCGCCATTTAATTTGACGATTTCTCAAAATAAGTTGAGAAATCGCCATCTGATTTAGCGATTTCTCAAATAAATTAAGAAATCGTCGTTTAAAATGGCGATTTCTCAATTAAATTAAAAAATTGGCCTATTTTGGTAAATAATCTGATTTTGACCTATTTTCGTAAATAAAAAATATATATTTTTTGCATAAAAAAGCCAACATATCATATATTAGTTTATTTAAAATCATTTCCATTTGTTTAAAACATGTGTCCAGTTTAAAGAAGTCATAAGAGAAACTTAAGAAAAAAAAATCAAACTTTTTGCAATTTTTTATCGTTAACCTTCTCTCCAAGATGTTGGTTGTGTTAAGCATCTAACCTAAAATTAATTGGTGATAAGTTGAGAGGCCTAACTTAAATATAAGATATTAGACAATGCAATATTTAATCGATGTGGTATAAAACCACTTTAACAGACCCCGTCACATGTAGGTAGAGACAGATGAGCTTATCATGTGACAAACTTGAAAAAGGTAATAGGTAGGAGTAACAATAGAAAAGAACACTGGCTCTAATACCATTTTAAACATTCAATTTAAAACCAATTTATGATAGGTGGAGACATATAACTTGAATATCCATAGGCAATCCAATACTTAACCAATGTGTAAAAACATAAATTAACAATTTAAACCATTTTAGAAGTTCCTAATAGATAAAAACCCATAATTAAGAACCTATGTTCATATTAGCTATTTCCATATTCCTTTGAACATTTGTCGCCACGTGCCTGTCGCAACATGGCTCAAATACGAATCTTGACCAGCCCGATTTAAAATAGCGAATGTATCTATTGTTTCTATATAATATCTATATATAATTATTTCTTTTTATTTCTAGGGGTCTATATCATGATTATTATACTGTAGTTTTTGTACCTGTGGATTGAGTTGTCGGGATGAATCGCTCACCTGACTTCTCTGAATAGTCGTTACGAAATGATCATTTTTTTAGAGTCATCACCAATCTATTTTGGTCAGGTGAGATTAGACACCTGCCAAAGTTTATATTTTAAAGATTACGAAACCCATAAAAACAAACTCCAAGATCTATGCTCATACCAGAGGTCGCTTAAAAGGGTCCGAAAGTTGATTACAATCACAAGTAAGGATTGACCTTCTCGTGATTCCTAGCAACTGGTACCTTATTGATCATGTGTTAAAATAAATTTGATTTTTATTTAGTTTCAATATTCGATATTTAATTATAATTCTTGTAATATTTTATTAAAGAAATTTATTATTTCGAGAAAGTTGGGTTTTAATGGTTTTAAAAATCACAAAATTATTCATACCCTCTCGGGGAACCAAGTGGACACGAATTCTCCATCGTATCCCATTGGAGAACCATGCAGAATATGAAAGGTTTTATTTTCTCAAAATTGAAAAATCCTAACTTTCTATTTGAAAAGGATATCCCGCTATTAAAATAATCTATAAAATTCCTCGCATATTCTGGTAGGAATCCTAAGTATTCATTTAATAAAGAGACATTGCCTTATTTATAAAAATAATTTTTATTATTAGAAAAATACGGACTCTATGACCTAAAAATGACCTAATATGATGAACCTATTCTTAATGCATATTTTCGACGTGAAAGTATCCTAGTACTCAAATAGGATATGATTCTAATGCAAAATTATGAAAACACCCTTGTGGTATAACTTCTATGTGAAAGTATCTCGGTAACCCTTAAAGGACTTGAAAATGAATAAAAAAGGGCAAACCTATCCTAAATATTCATTTTCGGCCAAAAAAATCCTAATGCTTATTTAAGACTAAATTCGAAGAAAAATTATGAAAATGCTCTTAGGGTATACCTTCGACATGAAAGTATCCCGTTAACCCTAATAGACCTTAAAATGATCTTGAAAAACTAATCCAATCCTAAATATTCACCTTCGGCGTAAAAGCATCTCGATGAGCAAAATTACTAAAATGCTTCTAGGTATACCTTCGACGTGAAAGTATCCCGATAACCCTAATGGGCCTTAACATGACCTTAAAAGGCTAAGCGAATCCTAAACATTCACCTTTGGCATAAAAACATCTTGATTAAAAAAATTACGAAAATGCCCCTGGGTTTACCTTTAACATGAAAGTATCCTAGTACCCCTAATGGACACTAAAATGACCTTAAGAGGCTAAACGAATCCTAAACATTCACCTTTGGCATAAAAGCATATCGGTTACTATCTAAGACTCGATTTCAAAAAAATTATGAAAATACCCTTAGAATTTACCTTCGATGTGAAAGTATCCCGATACCCTAATGGACACTAAAATCATCTTAAAGTAGATGAATTTAGTCTAAATGAAAAAGTTAAAATTTTAATTTTGACTTAAAATGCAAAATTTGCAGTCCAACCCTTAAATTTTTAAAAATTACATTTCATATCCTTTGAAAGACCGAACAAATGTAAGAAGTTTTAAAAATTTTTATATCCCTACGAAAAGCCATAAAAATAATAAAAATCTTTAAAACTAGTAAAATGTCCAATTCACCCCTTAAATACTAGCATTTGCTATTTGGTCCCTAAACTTTTCCAAATTTTCATTTTAGTCTCTATATGATGAAATAACAAAAAAAAATCATAAAATCACATGAAAATGTACATGGAAAATACATCAAATATGTTAGCAAGAATTCAGCCAAACACCTTGGCCTTAAAACAAAATTTTTTCTACATTTTGCAAAATGGCCCCTAAGTTTGTTAAATTTGCATTTTGACATCTACATAAAAAAATCACAAAAAATCATCAAATCAGCCAAGAATTAACCCAAAATCATAAAAATAAATCTACATGAAGGTTCGGCCAAGCATTTTTTGCCACGATTTTTGCATATTTTACAATTTAGCCCTTAATTTTTTTTAAAATTACAAAATGGCCCCTAAAATGTTAAAATCACCTAAAACATGTCCCAAAACACACAAAATCAGTTTTCTAACAGCCTAGAAGCTCTCTATCAAACCAAAAATGGCATAAAAAGTTTATAAATTTTATTATTTAATCCCTAAAATTTCTAATATTTACAGAATAGGCTAAGAAAACATGAAATCAAGATGAGAATAAGCACAAAATTATCATTACCAATTCATATCAAATAAATATGCATCAATATTTTGCAACACAAAATCATGAAAATAAACATGAATAAATATCAAGTTCAAATACAAAAATAAAATCACAAAAAATGAATCTATAAAAATGTAGATCGACATATTAACATTAAAATTCTTAAGGATAACAATATAACCATAAACATATACATTCAACAAAATTAATATCTTATCAAAAACAACAATATTTCAAAAAAAAAAAGAATCAAACTTTAAAAAAAAATTAAATATATCAACAAATATATAGGAAATTGATCATTATCAACATGTTAGCCTTTCAACATGGATAAAATCCATGAGCTTAACATGATTTTGACTCATATTAAAGAAGAAAAATGATGGATATATAGCAAAATTTTTGGATGAAATTATCTTGAAAAGCTTTTAAACTTAAAATTTCTTGAAAATTTCTATGAAAAATAGTTGAATTTGAAAATGGAAAGCATTTTTTGCTTGAGAGAATTTTTCATATGGTTTTTTTTCGGGGGACGACAAAAATGATCTTTTTGAATCCATCCTTGCGGTGAGTTTCCATCCAAAATCCACAAGTCTTTTCTTTCTTTCATTTATTACATGTCATAATTTCTTGATTTTTTTATTTCTTTATTTGATTTGTTTGAGATATGATTTGATTTTTGAAAAATTGATTAGATTTAAATTTATAACTCTTGTCTTCTTGTGATGTCATGCATGATATCATTGATTTCTATAGATATTTTGAGTGATATTTATATATAATATGTAAAATTATATCGTAAAAATTAACTAAAAGAACTAAATTATAAAAATTAAAAAATTATGTTTTTTCAAATAAAATTTCATATAATCAATATAATTCAATTTAATTATAAAAACAATTTTTTATGTATGAGGAAAAAAATAAAATAGCAAACTTGCAAAATTTTATAAGAAAAAAATTTACCGGGAAAAATTGTTACATGAAAAAAATGCAAAATTCATAAAATAAATTAAATTTTGAAAAACTGATTTAATGTGAACTAAACAGCAATATTTGAAGAATTTTAAAAATTATAAACTTAAAGAAAATCCTACCAAGAAAATTTACAGAGTGTAAAACTTGTACCTTGGTAACAAGAAGAAAAAAATTTTAAAACTCATAAAATAAATTGAATTTTTTAAAACTGATTTAATATGGATTAAATAATAATATTTAAGGAATTTTGACAATTATAAACTCAGAAAAATCCCACCTAAAAAATTTACGAGTAGAAAACTTCGTATCTCGATAACAAAAAAATTCTAAAACTCATAAAATAAATTGACTTTTCCATAACTGATTCAATATGAATTAATTAATAATATTTAAAGAAATTTAAAAATTAGAAGCTTAAAAAATCTCATCGAAAAAATTTACGAAATATAAAATCCATATTTTGGTAACAAAAAAAATTCTAAAACTCATAAAATAAATTAAATTTTTTCAAATTGATTTAATATGGATTAAAAAATAATTTTTAAATAATTTTAAAAATTATAAACTATGAAAAATTTTTCTAACAATTACGGAGTAGAAAACTTGGTATTCCAGAAACAAAAAACTTTCAAAAGAAAAATGCAAAATTGATAAAATAAAAAAAAATTTCTAAACTGATTTAATATGAATTAAACAATAATATTTGAGGAATTTTTTAAAAAAATATGAACTTAGAAAAATCTTCCCGAAAAAATTCATGGAGTAGAAAACTCCTTATTTCTGAAACGGAAAAAATTTTAAAATTCATAACAAATAAATAAATTTTAAAAAACTGATTTAATGGTAGTTGAATGTGAATATTTAAAGAATTTTAAAATTTAAAACTCGAGAAAATTACACTAAAAAGTTTACAGATAACAAAAAGTTCATATTCTAGCACCAAAAAAATTTCTAAAAAATATATTAAAATTTTATACAATGAATTAAATAAAATATATTATTCAAAATATTAATTTATAAAATGATAAAGATGAAAATCTGAAATTTGAAATAATTTTATGAAAAAAATTTCACGAGTACAATACTCGTGATACCGTGAAAAAAATTTCAAATTAGTTACAACAGTGAGCAACTTTACACCTTGTGGTATAAAATGCCAACACGAATTTTTCATTGAATATTTCTAATTTTTTGGAGTGCATATCAGCACAAATACTATGAGGTATCAGTAAAAATATACGAAGGTTAATTTTTCAAATTTAACCAAAAATTCTCAAAAAATTTTTAAAAATGGAAAATTTGACTATGGTATCATCCACAAAAATAGATTTTCAAAATTTGAAAAGAAATTATGAAAAAAATATTTTTCTCTTAAATATTCGTTTTTTATATCTAAAATTAGAATCAAAATACGACTTTTTGTGTTACGTGAACATATAGTTGTTTAAATTATGACTAAAAATGTCTTGAAAATGTCTTATTTTTCTAAAAAAGATTGTTTCCAATAAGGATGACCATTAAGTTATTGGTTTTGGATATTCAGGATTATTGAAAAAGAGACCTGGACGAAATTACGTATCTACAGCTGCCCCTCTTTGATCATTGTTGAGAATCAGAAATAGGGCAAAGACCAAATAGACATAATTTCGTTCGGGTCATTAAACTTTGAAAAATAAACTAAACTAAAAATGAAAATAAAAGCTAATTAACCCTAAGGAGAAATTTTGAATTAAATGGTGACTAAGGCGAGACCTAAGTCACAAGGAGTTGACTAGGACAAAACCATGCTAGTCAACAAACAAGAGAGGTTGATTGGGACGAAACCATATAAGTCAACAAAAGTAAAAGGGTTGACCAATGCAAAATGTATAAGTCAACAAGGGTAAAGGGTTGACTGGGGCAGAATCTCTAAGTCAATAAATAAAAAAGGTTGATCGAGATAAAATCGACAAGTCAACATCGGTAAGAAATTAATCAAGGGAAAAAATATAAGTCAACAAACAAAAAAGGATTGATCGAGATAAAACTGACAAATCAACATCAATAAGAGATTGACCGAGACAAAACCGATAAGTCAACATAGATAAAAGGTTGACTGGGATAAAATCGACAAGTCAACAAATAAAAGGGTTGACCAGGATAAAATCGACAAGTCAACAAATAAAAAGGTTAACCGGGATGAAATTAATAAGTCAACATAGATAAAGGGCCAACCAAGATAAAATCGATAAAGTCAACAAAGATAAAGGGTTGACTGAGACAAAACCAACAAGTCAACAAACAAAAAGGTTGATCGGGATAAAAATAAAAAGTCAACAAAGATAAAATTTTGACCGGGATAAAACTGATAAAGTCAACAAAGATAAAAAGTTGATCGAGATAAAACCAATAAGTCAATGAGTAAAAGGGTTGACTGGGATAAAACTGACAAGTCAACAGAGATAAAAAGTTGATTGGAATAAAATCGACAAGTCAACAGAGAGAAAAAATTGACTGGGATAAAGTTGATAAGTCAATAGGGATAGAAGGTTTGACTAGGACAAAACAACAAGTCAACAGGGACAAAAGGGTTGACTAGGACAGAGCTGACAAGTCAACAAAAAGAAAAGGTTGACCTTGGGATAGAAGGGTGACCGGGATAAAGTCGACAAGTTAACAAGGGTAAAGGGTTGACTGGGATGACTAAGATAAAACCATGCTGGTCAACAAATGAGAGAGGTTGATTGGTATGAAACCATATAAGTCAATAAAAGTAAAAAAGGTTAACTAATGCAAAATCTATAAGTCAACAAGGGTAAAGGATTGACTGGGCCAGAATCTAAATGTAAACAAATAAAAGGGGTTGACCGAGATAAAATCGACAAGTCAACATCGGTAAAAAATTGATCAAGGCAAAAAATATAAGTCAACAAACAAAAAAGGTTGATCGAAATGAAACCGACAAGTTAACATCAATAAGAGATTAACCGGGACAAAACCGATAAGTCAACATAGGTAAAAGGTTGACTGGGACAAAATCGATAAGTCAATAAATAAAAAGGTTGACTGAGATAAAATTGACAAGTCAATAAATAAAAATGTTAACCGGGATGAAATCAACAAGTCATCATAGATAAAGGGTCGACCAAGATAAAATCGATAAAGTCAACAAAGATAAAGGGTTGACCGAGACAAAACCAACAAGTCAACAAACAAAAAGGTTGATCGGGATAAAAACAAAAAGTTAACAAAGATAAAATTTTGACCGAGATAAAGCTGAGAAAGTCAACAAAGATAAAAAGTTAATCGAGATAAAACCAACAAGTCAACGAGTAAAAGGGTTGATTGGGATAAAGCTGACAAGTCAACAGAGATAAAAAGTTGACTCGGATAAAATCGACAAGTCAACAGAGAGAAAAAGTTGACTAGGACAAAGCCGACAAGTCAATAGGGATAAAAAGATTGACTAGGACAAAATAACAAGTCAACAGGGACAAAAGGGTTGACAATGAGAGAGCTGACAAGTCAACAGGGAGAAAAAGTTGACCTTGGGATAGGAAGGCGACCGAGACAAAGTCAACAAGTCAACAAGGGTAAAGGGTTGACTGGGATGACTAAGGTAAAACCATGCTGGTCAACAAACGAGAAAGGTTGATTCTTATGAAATCATATAAGTCAACAAAAGAAAAAAGGGTTGACTAATGCAAAATCTATAAGTCAACAAGGGTAAAGGGTTGACTAGGGCAGAATCTATAAGTAAACAAATAAAAAGGGTTGACCGAGACAAAATCGACAAGTCAACATCGGTAAGAAATTGATCAAGGCTAAAAATATAAGTTAACGAACAAAAAAGGTTGATCGAAATGAAACTGACAAGTCAACATCAATAAGAGATTAATCGGGATAAAACCAACAAGTCAATATAGGTAAAAGGTTGACTAGGGCAAAATCGATAAGTCAACAAATAAAAAGGTTGACCGAGATAAAATCGATAAGTCAATAAATAAAAATGTTAACCGGGATGAAATCAATAAGTCATCATAGATAAAAGGTCGACCAAGATAAAATCGACAAAGTCAACAAAGATAAAGGGTTGACCGAGACAAAACCAATAAGTCAACAAACAAAAAGGTTGATCGGGATAAAAAAAAGTCAACAAAGATAAAATTTTGACCGAGATAAAACTGACAAAGTCAACAAAGATAAAAAGTTGATCGAGATAAAACCAACAAGTTAACGAGTAAAAGGGTTGACTGGGATAAAGCTGACAAGTCAACAGAGATAAAAAGTTGACTCAGATAAAATCGATAAGTCAACAGAGAGAAAAAGTTGACTAGGACAAAGCCGATAAGTCAATAGGGATAAAAAGGTTGACTAGGACAAAACTACAAGTCAATAGGAATAAAAGGGTTAACTAGGACAGACTGACAAGTCAACAGGGAGAAAAGGTTGACCTTGGGATAAAAGGGCGACTGGGACAAAGCCAACAAGTCAATAAGGGTAAAGGGTTGACTGGGATAACTTGGACAAAACCATGATGGTCAACAAATAAGAGAGGTTGATTGGGATGAAACCATATAAGTCAACAAAAGCAAAAGAGGTTGACCAATGCAAAATCTATAAGTCAACAAGGGTAAAGGGTTGACTAGGGGCAAAATCTATAAGTAAACAAATAAAAGGGGTTGACTGAGACAAAATCGACAAGTCAACATAGATAAAAAATTGATCAAGGAAAAAAATATAAGTCAACAAACAAAAAAGGTTGACCGAAATAAAACCGACAAGTCAACAACAATAAGAGATTGACTAAGACAAAACCGATAATCAACATAGGTAAAAGGTTGACTAGGACAAAATCGATAAGTCAACAAATAAAAAGGTTGACCGAGATAAAATCGATAAGTCAACAAATAAAAAGGTTAACCGAGGTGAAATTAACAAGTCAACATAGATAAAGTGTCGACCAAGATAAAATCGACAAAGTCAACAAAGATAATGGGTTGACCGGGACAAAACCAACAAGTCAACAAACAAAAAGGTTGATCGGGATAAAAATAAAAAGTTAACAAAGATAAAATTTTGACTAAGATAAAATTGAGAAAATCAACAAAGATAAAAAGTTGATCGAGATAAAACCAACAAGTCAACAAGTAAAAGGGTTGACTGGGATAAAGCTGACAAGTCAATAGAGATAAAAAGCTGACTGGGACAAAACCGATAAGTCAACAGAGAGAAAAAGTTGATTGGGACAAAGTCGACAAGTCAATAGGGATAGAAGGGTTGACTAGGATAAAACAACAAGTTAACAGGGACAAAAAGGTTGACTAGGACAGAGCTGACAAGTCAACAGAGAGAAAAATTTGACCTTAGGATAAAAGGGCAATCGGGACAAAGTCAACAAGGGTAAAGGGTTGACGGGATGACTAGGACAAAACCATGCTGGTCAATAAACAAGAGGTTGATTGGGATGAAACCATATAAGTCAACAAAAGTAAAAAGGGTTGACCAATGCAAAATCTATAAGTCAACAAAGGTAAAGGGTTGACTGGGGTAGAATTTATAAGTCAATAAATAAAAGGGGTTGACCGAGACAAAATCGACAAGTCAACATCGGTAAGAAATTGGTCAAGGCAAAAAATATAAGTCAACAAACAAAAAAGGTTGATCGAGATGAAACTGACAAGTCAACATCAAAAAGAGATTGATCGGGACAAAATCGATACGTCAACATAGGTAAAAATTTGACTGGGACAAAATCGATAAGTCAACAAATAAAAAGGTTAACCAGGATGAAATCAATAAGTCAACATAGATAAAGGGTCGACCAAGATAAAATCGACAAAGTCAACAAAGATAAAGGGTTGACCTGGACAAAACCAACAAGTCAACAAACAAAAAGGTGATCGAGATAAAAACAAAAAGTCAACACAGATAAAATTTTGACCGAGATAAAACTAACAAAGTCAACAAAGATAAAAAGTTGATCGAGATAAAACCAACAAGTCAACGAGTAAAAGGGTTGACTGGGATAAAGCTGACAAGTCAATAGAGATAAAAAGTTGACTGGGACAAAACTAACAAGTAAACAGAGAAAAAAAGTTGACTGGGACAAAGCCAACAAGTCAATAGGGATAGAAGGGTTGACTAGGATAAAACAATAAGTCAACAAGGACAAAAGGGTTGACTAGGACAGAGCTGACAAGTCAATAAGGAGAAAAGGTTGACCTTGGGATAAAAAAGTGACCGGGACAAAACCGACAAGTTAACAAGGAGAAAAAGTTGACTGGGATAAAGCCGATAAGTCAATAAATATAAAAGTTGATGTAACATTTAAGACTTAATCAATTATCCGGATAAAGCACTTAACTGACTTAAATCCCAATCCACTTACCTTGCCATAGGATTGCATGAAGGGGTGATAAAAACTCTTTTAAATGCTTTGAATATCATTATTGAAGTATTGAAAACATATTTTGGATGCTTTGAATATCACCATCGAAGCTTTGAAAACATTTTCCTTGATGAAAACTTTTGAATACTTCGAATATCACCATCAAAGTTTCTTCAAGGCCTTCTTCACCTACTTTACCATAGGATTGCATGAGAAGGTGATCAATTTCTTTAGAGAATCATTTAATTTTTCCTGAAAAGTCATCAAATATTAAATATTAAATTAGTATTCATTGATTCAATGATATAACTTATACAATTGGATAAATATCTACTTAAGACATATTTGCTTACTTCTACGAAATCATGAAAAGCATCGTAGTTCATCAAAATTCCAGGATTTATGGAATGAGTTAACCTTCTTATTCTAACCTTGGGAAAAAAATTGATCAAAATCTATGAAAATCCAAAACAATTTCAACTATGGATTTTCCAGTATCAAGGATAATGAATATATTATCTTTATCATGATATTAAAACTTTCTTGTGATAGATGATCACCATTCGAGACTTTTTTGAATAAGTCAAAAAAACAAATTTAGAGGTAAAAATGGGTGACATTACTAAAATTTATCTTGAAAAAATTGATATGACAAAGTCAAGGTTTCAGACGGATGTTGTTTAAAGAATTCCTTGAAAGACAAACAATCAAGTTATAGCATCCTTTTAATCTTCAAATACAATAGCCTGACAGGTGTTAAACTAATGCTAGTAAACACCAAGACTCAAAGGATTGATCTGAAAGGCTTTTGGTAAGCATCAATTCTTAAGGTTAGGTACAAAGTTCTAAAAGGTTATTTGGAAAGGAATCAATGTTAGGGCATTTGACTCAACCTTTTGTTGAGTTCATGAAATTTTCAAAGGTTTAGGGTCATTTTTGAATTAGGATGATGGGTTCTCTCTGATTGGTGACTATCTTTATTGATTTAGGAGTAATTCTTAGCCTTTTAAGCCTGCCCTATCATATTATTAAAGACTCAAAAATCATTCAAAAAGATGAAATTTTAAAGAGCTTCCTAGGAATAGCTCGATAGCCAGATAGCTATGTCTGATCAAAATAGACTTTGTTAGGTACGTAATGTAGGCCATGGTTCAGGGTTTAGAAAGAAAAAGGATAAATAGGCCCAAATAAAGTATTAAGGGTAATTGAATCAAGGATCACTTCTTTTCAAAAAAAGTTAATTTTGGCATATTTTTCAAAATGGACAACTCTTTTTTCTTCAGCAATTTTTGTTTTCTTCATTTTTTTTCATTTCTTTTTTTTCTTTCTTCAAAACTTTCATTGCTCTTTATTCTTCAAGAACTTAAAATTTTCTTCATTCTTCACTTGGAATATTTGAACTTGAATTTCAAACTTTTTTCCATTTTCAAAATTTACTTCTTGATGTCTGATTCATTCTTTTCGTAACTTTATAATGGAATTTGCCCCTTCTAATCTTAAAGCTTTGCTTCACTTGCCCCCAAGTGTGAAGGGTGATCCTTGATTAGGGTTTAGAGAAAGAAAATAAACAATCAAGCTCAAAGGGGACTACAAAGGGAATAATTTTCTATATTTAAGAAAAGATAGAGAAAGAAGGCCATTTTTTATTTCAAACATAACCATTTAAACTAGTCAAGCATTTCACTAGGAAAAAAATGGTTATTTTTTTCAAAATCATTTTGAATACTTCAATAGCATGATGCTACACTCAATAAAGGCTTAAGATATGCCTTTCAATGTGATTGGCTTTATAGCCACCAACGATTGGTTGAGCCTCCAAGAAAGAAAATCATATTGGTTGGAAAAGATCCCAGATCTTATATCTTATGTATCAAAAATTGGTTTGAAAAGGTTTTGTTCAAAAAAAAAAGGAGATTTTGGCTTATGTTCACTTTCATTCTTCCTGAATAGAGGATTTGGTAGAGTGTCATGAAAATTATGGCAAAAGATTATCAAAATAAGGGAAATCTTGAATTTATTTTAACACATGTCAAACTATCGATATTTGAATCTTTTAGGAGCATAACCTATTTGTTCAACCTTTGAGGAATCCATAGATAAGAACATTTGGGTGAGGAAAGTCTATAGTGATGAAAGGTCTATAGTTGAATATTTGGAAGAATTATATCTGTAGAAGTGAAGGACTTTTCTGAGAGAGCTCAAACTAATGGTGATCACCTACTAAAGAAAAATTTTCCAAAATGTTCTCATTATCCTAAATATTAGAAATCATTATGAACAAAATTCATGGTTAGTGAAGCATGCATACTATTTACAAATCAAAATTCATTTCATAAGAAATGTACAAAATTTTGAAGTCGAGATAGTAATTGCCCCTGATTGGCATTCTACCAAAAGGTCAATGACTTTTAGACCAATTATCATTGATAAACGTCCTCCAACTTCAAAATTTAGCTAGATTGACATCCCTGAGGGCTGAGTTGTAAATTAGCAGTGGAACATCAAAAGGTGTATCAAACTCTAAGTTCTCAAGCTCGAAAATTCCATGAGATGCGTGGTTATTTCTTATCATCTCAATCATGCCATGAGCGTAGCCATTATATGAGACTTTGATTCTTTAGTACATTCTTTAGCAGAAAAGATGAATCCAAAAGCTCATTGCATGGCAAAGAATCATCCAAGTAATTCAAGTTGGAATTTATAGCAGCTTGTGATCTCCTACTGACCATGCCGATACTCGAAATTATCTTCACATTGAACAACATGCATTGGATGATAGAATCCTTAGACAAAAAGTATTACAACCTGAATTATACCACCTTGGGTAGGGAGTTTTCCAGGTTTTGTTGGAATGGTCGAGATCATCTGACTTCATTGAGGTTGTTGAACAATGAAAAGCTAAGGTCGAGGACACCGTCCGAATGGATTTCCTTGTTTTCTCAACTTCTTAAGGTCCTGTCAGCTATGATAGAATTACTTTCTCATCTCATATATGCTACCTATCACCCCTTGGTCAGTATGAATGTGTATTATGGGACTAGCTTCCATATACTGAACACCATAAAGTGGTTGTATTTCAGCTTGCACTTCTCCAGATCCTTGATAGCAGTGTTGTTATGATACGAGATTATTTGTAATAATAACAATTTTTTAGTTATGGTTTTGCTTTTCTAGGACTTTTCATTCTTGTTAAAGTTAAGGACCCCAATTCTATTTTTCTGCAATGATTTTTACATTTGCCCCTTATGAAAAAGAACTAATATTAGTGTCCACTGATCGTATATCTTAAATGTTAAAGAATTGTCTTTAAGCTTGTACTTCCCCCTCGGCAGAAGTATAAATAATATTTTATTGGGTGCAAACGGACTTGCTTATTCCGAGAAACTTCATCGAGCTTGCTATTTATGATGTCTTCTATTTCATGATTCATGTTACTTCACCCTAAAAAAAATGAAGAAGGAACTTAAATTAGTATGCATGAATACATATATCTTGTCAACATTTATCTTTATTATTATCCATGTATGTATGTCAATAAATGAAAAAAAAATCTATGAATGAACAAAATGAATGAACAAATATATAAATGAGTGAATGAGACATGATTCAATATACCTAAAAATTATTGTAGAAGAAGGAATCTAAGGAATTTGAGTCATGACTCAACAACATTGTCCTACTTACCAAAATTCTCTACCTTATCCACTGATTGTGGTCATACATTGTCATATTTACAAAATCCAAAAGCAAAGTAACAAAAAGAATTGCTCTTGCAAATATTACATTTTCCTAACTGTGTTGTACTTCTAAGGGATTTTTTAGAACCCTAATCATTCATTTTTTTAACCTTATATTCACAAAATTTGGTAAGTAGCCTAAAAGGTTATCTTCATAATCATTTGATTTCCCCTGTATTCTAATACTTCCAATATGTGATTTTTTTTTTCATGTAAACCCTCAACCATTTTTATCAGTCTATTGAGCAGATTTTTCATTTCACGAACTTTATGGTTGAACTCTTCTAAGATGAACATCAACATATTGACCTTTGTCTCTAAATTATCACCCATCTCTTGATTCTTGAAATATAATAAATGAAATGAATTAATATATTGTGGAAATTATGAATGCATGAACATATAAGAGTGTGAACTTTGCAGGTGCATGAATGAATTTACAAGTTTCCATGGGATATATATAAATGTGATGCCAAGAATAAAAAAAAAACTCTTTCATAATATAACAAATTAAAAAAGTAAAATATATCATAATAACACAACATACAATTAATAATATGAAGAAACTCAAATTATAACAGTAAAGGGTTACAAGCGTTCCCCCATGTGTACCTAATTTGTTATCCTCTAGAACTGGGTATGACTATAACTAGGTGATTCTCCTATAGCTCTTACATGAGGTTTGGGTTAGATATCTAAATAGGTTCTCGAATTGTTCCTTGAGTCCAGAAAGAACTGACGAGGTACCCTAATCTTTACCTATCGCGGGTTTATGTCGGAAAGGGTTCAATTCAAGTGGTAGTATCTTCCATGCCGATAACGAGGCTAACACCTCGGGCAGGCATAGGAATTTACACCTGGTAAGCTTTTCATTGCCCCAGACAAAGGCTAACACCTCAGAAGGCAGAGCTACTTCGCCTCTCTTAAAATATTAGGTACCTATGCCCCTTCCGTATATGTGGACGAGAATTTAATGCATATGCATCTGCACAGTGTGTGCAGGATAACAACTTACCTTTTATGACTTAACATTTTAAAAAATAGTAAAAACCTCTATCCTAAGTTTCCTTAAAAAATAATGATGCAAAGGAAACAAAAGGGTTAGTGAAAAATATGAAAAATATATATTGAAATTTATAAGTAAAAAATACAATGAAAAAATTTTATATTTTGAAAATATTGGGAATTATAGTTAAATATTGGTTGAAACCAAATTAATCAAAATTTAGTTAATATATAATTAATTTTAGGCTTGACTCTCTAGCTATCCCTAGTGGAGTCACTAAGCTGTCGCAACGTGGCCCGGATATGTATCTTGACCAGCCCGACTTAAAATAGCGAACGTATCCATTGTTTCTATATAATTATCTATATATAATTATTTCCTTTTATTTCTAGGGGCCTATATCATGATTATTATACTTTATTTTTCATACCTGTAGACTGAGTTGTCGAGATGAATTGCTCACCCGACTTCTGAAAATAGTCGTTACGAAATGACCATTTTTTTTGGAGTCATCACCAATCTGTTTTGGCCAGGTGACATTGGACACCTACTGGAGTTTATATTTTAAGGATTACAAAACCCATAAAAACAACTCTTCTGCGCTAATACAAAAGATCGCTTGAAAGGGTCTAAGAGTTGGTTACAATCACAAGTAAGGATCGACCTTCTCTTCATGCCCCATAATCGGTACCTTATTAATCATGTGTTAAAATAAATTTGATTTTTATTCGGTTTCAATATTCGATATTTAATTATAATTTTTGTAATATTTTATTAAAGAAATTTATTATTCTGAGAAAGTCATGTTTTAATGCTTTTGAAAATCACAAAACTATTCGTACCCTCTTAGGAAACCAAGTGGACACGAATTCTCCATCGTATCCCATTGGAGAACCATGCGGAATACGAAAGGTTTTATTTTCTCGAAATTGAAAAGTCCTGACTTTCTATTTGAAAAGGATATCTCGCTACTAAAATAATCAGTAAAATTCCTCACATATTATGGTAGGAATCCTACGTATTAATTTAATAAGGAGACATTTCGTTATTTATAAAAAATAATTTTTATTATTAAAAAAATATAGACTCTATGACCTAAAAATGACCTAATATGATGAACCTATTCTTAATACGTATTTTTGACGTGAAAGTACCCTAGTGCTCATATAGGATATGATTCTAATGCAAAATTATGAAAACACCCTTAAGGTAAACCTTCTACATGAAAGTATCCCAGTAACCTTTAGAGGACTCGAAAATGAATGAAAAAGGACGAACCTATCCTAAATATTCACTTTCGGCCAAAATGCATCCTAATGCTTATTTAAGACTAGAATCAAAAAAAATTACAAAAATACCCTTAAGGTATACCTTCGACATGATAGTATCTTATTAACCCTAATGGACCTTAAAATGACCTTAAAAAATTAATCCAATCCTAAATAGTCACCTTCAGCATAAAAGCATATCAGTGAGCAAAATTACCAAAGTACCTCTAAGGTATACCTTTGACGTGAAAGTATCTCGATAACCTTAATGGGCTTTAACATGACCTTAAAAGGCTAAGCGAATCCTAAACATTCACCTTTGGCACAAAAGCATCTTGGTAAACAAAATTACGAAAATGCCCCAAGGGTATACTTTTGTCATAAAAGTATCTTGGTACCCTTAATGGACACTAAAATGACATTAAGAGGCTAGGTGAATCCTAAACATTCACCTTTAGCATAAAAGCATCTTGGTTACTATCTAAAACTCGATTTTAGAAAAATTATCAAAATGCCCTTAGTGTTTACCTTTAACGTGAAAGTATCCTGGTACCCTAATGGACACTAAAATCATCTTAAAGTAGATGAATTTAGTCTAAATGAAAAAGCTAAAATTTTAATTTTGACTTAAAATGCAAAATTTACAGTCCAGCCCCTAAATTTTTGAAAATTACATTTCGTATCTTTTGGAAGACCGAACAAATATAAAAATTTTTGAAAATTTCTATATCCCTACGGAAAGCTATAGAAATAATAGAAATCTTTAAAACTGGTAAAATATCCAATTCGCCCCTTGAATACTAACATTTGCTATTTAGTCCCTAAACTTTTCTAAATTTTTATTTTAGTCTCTATATGATGTAATAACAAAAAAAATCATAAAATCACATGAAAATGTACATGAAAAATACAGAAAATATGTTAGCAAGAATTTGACCAAACACCTTGGCCTTAAAATAAAATTTTTTCTACATTTTGCAAAATGGCCCCTAAGTTTCTTAAATTTGCATTTTGACCTCTACATAAAAAAATCACAAAAAATCATTAAATCAGCCAAGAATTAGCCCAAAATCATAAAAATAAATCTACATGAAAGTTCGGCCAAGCACTTTTGGCCATAAAACACGATTTTTGCATATTTTGCAATTTAGCCCTTAATTTTTTTAAAATTACAAAATGGCCCTTAAAATGTTAGAATCACCTAAAACATGTTCCAAAGCACACAAAATATGTTTTCTAATAGCCTATGAAGCTCTCTACCAAACCAAAATTGGCATAAAAAAGTTTACACATTTTATGATTTAATCCCTAAAATTTCTAATATTTACAAAATAGACTTAAAAAAGGTGAAATCAAGATAACAATAAGCACAAAATCATCATTACCAATTCATATCAAATTCGGCCAAGATAAGAAACAAATATGCATCAATATTTTGTAACACAAAATCATGAAAATAAACATGAATAAATATCATCAAGTTCAAATACAAAAATAAAATGACAAAAAATGAATCTATAAATATGTAGATCAACATATTAACATGAAAATATTAAGGATAACAATATAACCATAAACATATACATTCAACAAAATTAATATCTCATCAAAACCAATAATATTTCACTAAAAAAGAATCAAACTTAAAAAAAAAAGGTAAATATACCAGCAAATATATAAGAAATTGATCATTGTCAACATGTTGGCCTTTCAACATGGATAAAATCCATGAGCTTAACATGATTTTGACTCATATTAAAGAAGAAAAATGTTGGATATATAGCAAAGATTGCAGAATTTCTAGATGAAATTACCTTGAAAAGCTTTTAAACTTAAAATTTCTTGAAAATTTCTATGGAAAATAGTTGAATTTGAACATGGAAAGCTTTTTTTGCTTGAGAGAATTTTTCATATGGTTTTTTTTGTGGGGGGATGGCAAGAAAGGTCTTTTTGAATCCATGTTTGCCGTGAGTTTCCATCCAAAATCCACAAGTATTTTCTTTCTTTCATTTATTACATGTCATAATTTCTTTTTTTTTATTTGATTTGTTTGAGATATGATTTGATTTTTGAAAAATTGACTAGATTTAAATTTATAACTCTTGTCTCCTTGTGATGTCATGCATGATATCATTGATTTCTATAGATATTTTGAGTGATATTTTTATATAATATGTAAAATTATACTGTAAAAATTAACTATAAGAACTAACTTATAAAAATTAAAAATTATGTTTTTTAAAATAAAATTTTATATAATCAATTTAATTCAATTTAATAATAAAAATAATTTTTTATGTACAAGGAAAAAATTAAAATAGTAAACTTGCAAAATTTTACGAGAAAAAAACATTTATCGGGAAAAATTATTACATGTAAAAAATGCAAAATTCATAAAACAAATTGAATTTTGTAAAACTAATTTAATTTTAACTAAAAGCAATATTTGAAGAATTTTAAAAATTATAAACTTAAAAAAAAATCCTGCTGAGGAAATTACAGAGTGTAAAACTTGTATCTTGGTAACAAGAAGAAAAAAATTTTAAAACTCATAAAATAAATTAAAATTTTCAAAACTGATTTAATATGGATTAAATAATAATATTTAAAG
>JBBYHL010430747.1:0-19683 GCA_038381835.1 Adansonia madagascariensis
ATATATATGAAAACTTATTTGAAAAATATCAGTAAATCGAAAATGGTACATCGAAACACACCGATATCGATACGTACCACCAAAAACAAAAATGGCATGCCTATCGATATGGTACTGACTACTTTGTTAATTTCTTTATTTACAAAAATGGTTTCATTCAAATAAATTTCGGTTGTTTATGTAGCATCGAACCAGGCAGACCATTGATTCCTCATTGATTGGTTCAACTAATTACTTTGATCCAATTTTTCATCCTTATGGATAATGAATTATAATGATATTTGAATTTTTTTTAAAAAAACTAAGGTTATAAGAGTCATTTTATTATTAAAAATATTTAAGCTTTTCCTTTTTCCACCATTTCATCCAATTTAAGGTAACTAAAAAGTTGAGTCTTTGAAGAAAAAGGAGTAGACTTATTTTATTTAAAAACTTATTCAAAGGACTATTCTTTTAGGGTATCGGATGAGAGGGTGATGTAGAATATTCTTAATAGGGTAAGATGCATAGTAGATAGTGAGATGAGGCAATGGATGGATAGTACTTAGCTACTTAGATTATGAAAGCTCTGAATCAAATGAATCCTAATAAGGCTCCAAGCTCAGATGGTATGAAAGCTTCTTTTAATCAGCCATACTGGTATGTAGTGGGTGAGGATATCACGCAAGTGATCTTAGGCTTTTTAAATGATGGTTTCCTCTATCTCAGATAAACAATATAAACCTGGTTCTAATACCTAAGCCAAAAGCCCCAGAGTCTATGAAGGATTATCGATTGATAAGTTTTTGTAATATAATATACAAGACAATAGCGAAAGTTTTGGGTAATGGGTTGAAACAAGTATTACCCTTAGTGATAAGTGAAAATCAAAGTGCATTTGTCTTGACAAGAATGACCTTTGACAATGCTATGGTAGCTTATGAGATGCTTTATGCAATGAGAAATAAAAAAAGTGGGATAATAGGTCATAGTACTTTTAAACTAGATATGAGCCCTATGACAAGGTCAAGTGAAGCTACTTGGGAGGAATTATGAAGAGAATGTTAGTATATGCCCTAAAGCCAATCAGATTGGATGAGGCATATAATAATTAATAATGCAAACCAATCACTTATGCTAGTAATTTAACGTTTTTCTCCATGTTAGTGGTGTGATTGACAATCATGCAAACACTAATTGGATGAAGCCTAAGAACAATAATGGCCTTGCAAAGTTAGTAATGAGTTATAATGATAAGATCCTTAAGCATCAAAGCCATGTTTTTCAAAATGTTCCTAGTGATCATATTGTCAAGATAGGGCATTGACAATGCACAAAGGCTAGCATATGCTAAGCCTCCATGCATTTGATGCATGCAACTTTTTGATCTCATAGAAGTTAAAGTATAAAGATACTTAGAGATAGAATATGGGTACTTGTTTTATGGAAACAAGTTCACTGATCATGCTTTGTATGAGAACTCTATTTGGTATAAGTCACTCAAGTATCTATGGGATATGTTCTTGTGTGCTAGTCGTGTATATTAGTCCTCAGCCTTGTGATATTAGGTTATCTTATATGAGAAGTGTCATAATTTGATTTATCTAAAATGGTTCTACAATGGGTGGATACTTAAAGTAAGGTATGTTGGGTATGACATGAATCATGTGATGGATGAATGAGTAATCCAAAGAGGATTCACCACTCTAAGTGACATTGGAGACATATCTCATATGTTCTTAGCTTTGGTTAACTTGATAAAGTCGTTGGCCAATACATAACGGATTTATGAGAAATTTTTTTGTCTAAATTCATGAGGTTAACAGAAAGTTGCAGGAACTAATAAGGATTGATACACTAGTAGAAACTAGACCATGCTTATGGTCTTTCTGGGATATCTTGTGAAAGGACCAAAGTATACTGAAAAGTTGGTTACTGAAAGGTTTCTTAAAAGGTCATATAACTCATTTTGCATATCGAGTGGCCATGATTCCTTGCCAAAGGCTAATCTTGGTCTATAGATATAAATACCCTTATTTGGGTAATTATATTTATTGACATTATGATGGAAGCCTAATGGGTCACACATAATAAGATGATCTATTGGATTAAAGCTGAGATTTAATTAAGCATGACTTAATTAAATAAAAAATATAATAAGGAGGACTTTATTGAATAAATTAAATTAAGAATAATTTAAAACATAAATTAGATTTATGAAATCTAGTTAGAGATATCTTAATATGGCAATAAAGATAAGAATGTCTTATTAAAATATTTAATGTCTATTTGTAGACATGGTTAATATTACTAAATAAAGCCAAATAATTGTATTTGAAAAGTTAAATGATTATTTGATAATTATTTAATTAATTATTTAATACTATTTACATGAAGTAAAATTATTTTACTTGGGTTAGAAAATTTTATTTATGAATTAAATCATCTAACATGTAAATTTAGGGCTTGGGCCACAAGCCTTAATTATCAAGTCAAGAGAGTTTAGTTGTGAACTACTCTAATTTAGGCTTGCTAATAGGCTTGGTGTATGGAATAACCAACCTTGGTGTGTTATTAGGTTACAAGCTAGTTAAAATAATTTTAATTGCGCTTAAAGAAATACTTTAAAGTGGGACCACCTTTTGCATATATTAGTAATAAGCTTAGTTGACCTAATAGTCAAGCCTAACATAGCTCAGGGTGTATTTGAATACATTATAAGGCTTTTTGGCTTATAAGAGCTTTAAGAAAAACCTTAGGCACTAACCCTAGACTTCCTTGAGGGGTTTGGTGCAACACATATGTTTCCCTAGGCTTTTTTTTTTGTTTTCATGGATTTTTTTGAATGTTCTTAAATTGCTATTGACACAAAGAAATTAGAAAAAATAGTTTTCTAGCATTGAGAGATCAATTTTTCACAAAAGCTAAAATCCTTACTTTTTTATGCTTGATTGTATGGATTTGCATTCTAGGTGATCAGAAAGTGTTTTGATTACAACGAAAGATGGAAAATCAGTTTTCTATCCTATTACTATCCTAAAGGAATTAACCAGAATCAAAAATTAGGATTTTTAGATTCATTTACCTGCATTTGCAAAAAACAACAATTTCCTCACGAAGTTATTTTCTCTTTTCTTTAATGCAATAGGCATGGGAATTGTTCCCAAATCACTTTAGATTTAAACCTGTTGGCTAATGTCTTTTGGTTAAGGCTTAAGAAGTCTTTTGGGTAGCACTGGAGAACCACCAAACCTCATGAAGAGTCCAATAGGTATCTATGTGGATCACTATTAGAAGCAGGATACTTGTGCTATTTTTGGCCTCCAAAAGAGATCGTAATAATCAACCTATGGTGCATTCGTATAAGGATCAACATGCCTAGAGTTACGAGTCTCTAGGAAGGTATGATTCTTATCAGATTTGTGTTTTAAAATTGCTATTCGATCACATGTAAATATTTTCCTAAGGTCCTGAGGAAATTCGAGTGTTTCTTCATTCAATTCCACTATGAATATTTAATTCTGATTAAATGTTTATACCTATATTGATATGCATGAGCTTAGGATTTCCCTTCAGAGAATAGGTTCTTTGACAAATAGGTATGTTTAATCATGATGTGTGTACGTATAGTCCAACATTCAATGATCATAAATGAAAGACAATGTGGCTTAATATTTCATACTTGAAGATTACAGCAAGGAAACCCACTTTTTGCTTAATTATTCTTATTATGTGTGGAAGGCCTCTCTAGTTTGTTGGATGGCATAAATGATAGTGAAAGTATGAGTGGGATTGCAATGGCTAGACAGGCTCTTAAAATGACTCATTGATTTTTTACGAATGATAGCATTATGCTCTTTCATGCTATCTTAAAAGGTAATCAACAATTGATTCAGATTTTGAATGTGTAAGAGCGAGTGTTGGGCTAAATGGTAAATATGGATAAATCAACGATCTATTTTAGTGCAAATATAGAGACAGGAAAAAAGGTTGAAATTATAAGTTTTTTGGGGATACATAGTTTACTCAACATAGAGAAATGTTTAGGGCCAGGCTTTTTTTTGAAAGATCTAGGAAAATTGCTACCTCCTCAGTTATGGATCGCCTGCGAGCTAGACTAGAAGAGTGGTGAAATAAGTTACTTTTGCAAACAGGAAGAATCATTTTAATTTAAGCCATTACATAAGCTATACAGCAAGATGTAATGTACTATTTAAAACTCCCTAAAATTTTCATTTATGACCTTATTATGCTAATCTTAAGGTTCTGGTGGTGTGACATTAGCACCAAAAAGAAGATTCATTAGGTGAAATGGGACACTATGTATATGTCCAAGATCGATTGGGGTTGGGTTTTAGAGATTTTGAAGCACTTAATATAGCTCTCCTCGCCAAAAAATGTTGGCGGTTAATTCAAAATGAAGACTTATTATGTTATAAAGTCTTGAAAGCATGTTGTTTCCTAAACCAAAGTCTTGAAAGCATGTTAGAGGGTGGGGAATGGTCAACAGATTGATGTTTGGAAGCATAAATGGATCAATAAGGTTCCAAATTACACGGTTAGTAGGGTTCAAGACACTTACTACACTTCTATAAAGTTGCAAGATTAATCGAGTCAAAATAAAAAAGCTGGAAAAAATAGATAGTAAGAGAGATATTCACAGCTGAAGATGTAAAAATTGTTTTGCATATACCATTGTGCTAGGAAGAAACTACAGATAAGTTGTTTAGGACTGACTCGGTTAAGAGGCAATTTACAATGCGATTAGCAGATCATGTACTAAGACGGATTTTAGGTAAAGAAATGAGTTGTTAGGACCAAAGGCTTAAGAAATGGAAGCTTATTTGACTTTTCAAGGTGCACCCAAAAATCAAGGGTTTTATGTGGAAAATGATCAAGTGTATTCTTCCAACAACTATTACTTTACATAGTAGAATTTGCAGGTTGATATGTTATGCTTTGTGTTTAGTGTAGGATCGAAAGGTTGGAGGCATGTTCTTTTTGGATGCCATTTTAGTAAGCAAGTTTGTATAGAAGTATGCTCTAACATGTTACATCTTATGAAAGCACATTATTCGGGCCCTAATTTCTAGTTTGAGTTTTTGGGACAGATCAACAATATAGGTTCACTAGAAAATTGTTTGAATATATTATGGCTATTATAGAAAAATCATAATAGATGCCTCCATAAGGGCTAGTGCTAGACACCCTTAAAGATAGTGCAGATAAGAAGTGTAGAGACCTTATTTTGTCTGGGTCAACATTTAAAGTATCAAAAGTCATTGTATGAGGTATAATTAAGGTCATTCATATAACTTGTGTCCAATCCCCATCATTTCTAGTTAAGGTAAGGTCATAAATTATTTAATTTAAGACAAAGTATTATAAAAAAATATACATTTCATAAAATAAAGCCCACATGCATATTTAATTAATTTTATTTGGGCTTATTTTATTTAATTATATTAGGTCATAAATTATTTAATTTAAGACCAAACATTATGAAAAAATAGAGCCCACATGCATGTATAATTATTTTATTTAGGCCTATTTTATTTAATTATATTAGGTCATAAATTACTTAATTTAAGACCAAGCATTATAAAAAATATACATTAGATAAAATAGAGCCCACATGCATACTTAATTATTTTATTTGGGCCTATTTGAATTAATTATATTAGGTAATAAATTACTTAATTTGAGGCCAAGCCTTATAAAAAATTATACATTAAGTAAAATAGAGCCCACGTACATGTTTAATTATTTTATTTGGGTCTATTTTATTTAATTATATTAGGTCATTTTTTCAAATATTTTAAATTCTTGTTAGGTCTTATCAAAATTATTTTAATCTAATATGTCTATTATTTGAATTAATGTTGGACCTAATGGGTTGGGTCAATGATTTTTTTAAGGACCCAATTAGCTTGATAGTAGGGTATTTCATGGTAAAAAGTGATTTCCAAGGGGTATTTTGGAACTGTGGTAGTTAGTTGGCACTCAAGTATTAGTACTTTGACCAACTAAAATTTGAAAACACATCCTACACATCCTAATACACTATGACTCATCATTTTTTGTGAGATAATATACCAAATTAACCCCTCACCCTAGGTTTGTTTAGCTAAAGCACAATTACCCTCTATAAGCAACATTTTGTTGCTTTGCATGGATAACATTAGCCAGCAGCCCAAAGAAAATTCCAAAAAAAAAAAATTTTAGCCACCTCATAAAAAAATTTCATCAGCCACTTCTAGAAAAAAAAATTACCTCATAAAAAAATTTCATCTGCCACTTCCAAGAAAAAAATTATCTCTCTCCTTCTCGTCACTCTCATCAGCCTAATGAACAAGCTTTCCCCTCACATCCACCAGGTCACAAACAACCATCAAAGCTTTAGATTTAAGGTTGCAAAAATCCAATGAAAAGAACAAGAGCAAAGGTAGCATTTAGCTAAGCAAGGAAAGGCTTTTTAATTGTTTGTGGGGTCCACGTCAAGAACACTAAGTTGGCTTAGGAGGTATATTTTCTTCTTCATTATGTTAGTGAATTTCTTTGAGTTATGATATGTTAGCATATTTTATTGCATGAGATAATATTTTCGATGTGAGATTTATTCAACCTTGATAATTGATGTCTTATTTACTTAGTTAGTCCATAATATGATTGATATAATGTTGGTTTGATGTATGCTAAAATCTGATTTTGTGAAATAACTTTGAGTTAAGTCTACAATAACCTTAATCGATGGGGATTAGCATCGATTTAATGTTTTTAATATATTGGTTCTCCAATCTTGGAAATATATCAAGTATAAATGTTTGGGATCATAGCCTAATTAGGCCAAATAAATTATATTTTTAATCAAAAATTAAAAATGTTTTCAAGTTTTTAATTTAAGCTTTGTTTCGAGCCTAGCATGATTTTTGGCATGGATAGCAGATGATTCAATGGCCCACTCTAAGGAGGTAGTTGGCTCATTAATTCATTGCCACGAACCTTAATGATTGGACATTTGCATGTTCGACACATTAGCACATGAGCATAAAAGCCTTAACCTGAAGAAACCTCTGTTTTGGTACTGGTAACATAGTGACCCAAATTGAAAAGTTATTTTCAAGCTCTAAATGATTTATTTTGAATTTTGCAGCATTTTTCCTAGAAAAGCCTTTGAATTATCTTTACAATGATACCTCATTTACCCCGGATCATTCTAGATATGGGAGTTATAATCTTTTGAATCTTTGCTGTCCAAAACCCTTAGAATTAGCTATACACATTTTGTTTGGGTGATTTTGACCCATCAAATGATTTTTCTAGATAAGTTGCAAAATTCCCTTTTCAAAAAGGTATTATTTGTGATTTAATGATTCCAAACAAGTCCAAGATGATTTTTCAAAGTTTATTACTCCTTTTTCCAAGTATTTGCTATCAGTATTGACTTAGACTCAGCTTTAAAAATTCCACTAGGAAAGCAATTTTTTAGGATTTTTGGAATATTTTCACATTAATCCTTATTGAGTTACCCTTGCAACGGTATATCGTTTGCCATTAGAAACCATCAGACTAAACCGTAATAAATTCAGGAAGATGGATAGCATGATGTTGTCTCTTATTTTTGATAAACTTGAGAAAATTGCTTGAATTTTCTTGAACCAATATTTCTAGTTATTTGAATGACTCAAAATGTATTCAATGATTTTCCCATGGAGTCTTGGCTCACAACATAAGTCCCTTTAAGCTTGGATCAAAAATCAAAATTGTTTTCAAAATTAATTTGCATTCCCTATTTAAAATATTTTCCACCTTAAAATTCATTTTCTTCAAATATCTAAAAAATTTTGATTTTCAAAAATCACTTAACTTATTTTTTTCTGAAGAGATATTCTAGTCCACTTTTTTGAAGGGATACTCCAACCCCGCTTTTTCGAGGGGATTTTCCAATCTCCCTTTTCTGAAGGGATTTTCCAACCCTATTTTCTCTGAGGGGATTCTTCAACCCTACTTTTCCAAAATATATCATAAATCAAAGTTTTCTCTCCCTCGGGTTTCCTCAGACCTTTTATCAATTTTTTATGCCTAAGATGGCCTTCGAGTCCAAACATGTCTCAAAATTATCAATTTGATTATTCCTTAGTAACCGAGGTCAATTATTAGATACATCCCGACTATCCTTTCTTTTTGTTTCCATTTATTCATTTTTAATGCAATTTGTATTATATTCTTTTATGCCTTACTAACCAGTTTCTCTTGTTGATGTTGATTTGCATCCATGTTTTTAAAAACTTAAACTTCACTAAACATGAGGCAATGTTCCATGTTAGTATTCTTCTAGTGCTTGACATAGAATATCCTCTTCTAAATCAATCTGGATCTTATTTGACTGAATCCTCTATGTTTGTTCTCCCTTCTAAGTTGCATAAAGAGATATTAATAAAACTTTTATCACAAAAACCCAAATCCAATATTTATAAAAAATATTCACATTCATAGCAAAAGGATAACACATGAATATTGAATCACATGAAAAATCGAGGAAAACTGAGACTTCAATAATATATGGCTAGATGGTACAATTTTGGGCATCGTGGGGATGCTAATCCTTCCCCATGCGTAATTGACTCCTAGACCCTTAAAGATGAACTCTATTATATGTAGCCTTAGAATTAGTGTTTCGAGTTTCATAACTCAAAATCACTAATTTTAATAGGTATCCAATCATATCTTGCCCAAAATGGTAAGTGGTGACTCCAAGTCATAGCCATTTTATAATGGTCGCTTAAGACCATTTGGATGAGTGATTCATCCGATGGTCCTTCACTTGACTTTCTCCTTATCATGCCTAATTCAAATCTCAATCGAGGGATGATCTAAAGGCAAACCTCTTCTCTCTTTTTTTATTTTTGTAAGTCGTAACGTTGTTACGCTTGTGTGTAGGGGAACATCACGATAAGCAAGGTAGTAAATGAAAGTACGTAAACTAGGACATTTTAGGTCAACAGAACTCATTAACTGAGCGCATAGGAAATGCTAACTATTAAAGTTAATGTGGATGCTTCTTTCTTTGGTACGGATAGGTTAGTAGCTATCGACGTTTTTGTTAGAGATTCAAGAAGAAGGGTGCTTGCTTAGGCAGTTTCAGAGTTGGTTGGTGTTTTTAACCTTTTTTATGCAAAAATTTTAATAGTAAAAAAAAGTTTGTCATCTTGTTGAATTAGGCTTTTCTAATCTGGTTCTAGAGACAGATTCCAAATTAGCTGTGAAAGAAATTAATCGAGGGAGGGAGACTTTACGAGAATGGGTTGGTATAATCTTTGATATTAAAGAGAAAGCTGTAGCATGTTAAGAGGTTTACTTTTGAATTCTCTGGTAGAACTTGTAATAAGTTAGCATTTGAGCCAATAAAGTTGAATCGTTAACTAGGGTCTCATTTGTTATGGATGGGTTCTCTACTTGATACTATTTGTAATCCTGATTTGGTGGCTTAATATTAAGTTATGAGTTTTTTGTATATAAAAAGAAGAAAACTTATCTTAAGGAAAGGTTTTAATATTTCCCTAACTTTCTTTACTTTTTTCCCTCTCTTCAATTCGATTTACTTTCTTTCCTTAAAAACAAATATAGACATCATATTTAACTTAAAAATAAATATATATATCTAACCTAAATTTTTTAGATTTAAGAATAATTTGAAATTATTTTAAATTTAAGTATCTGTTTTACTTAAATGAGTATTATTGTATACTTGAAATCGTTATCTCAATCCATTTACATATTTGCAAATGTATTGGTATAATGCAATGTTCAAATTCTTATAATACAATACACATGTCATTGACTTATTTTATATATTTTTAGAAAATCGCATGATAAAACTTAGGAGATTATATATTTAAAATAAAAAACAATACATTTACCTTAAAAATAACAGGTATAATGATAAGAGATTATATAATTTGATTTAAATTATATGATAAAACATGATTATAACATAACGAACAGATTATTGTGATAATATTCACGTATCATTTTTGATAACCTATTTTATGTACTTTATTCTAAATTACATAAGAATAGATTATACTTTTAAAATAAAATTCATACCTTTCATAACTCGTAATCATGAACTACTAATTTGATCAAGCCCATGGAATACAATAAATTACAACTGTGAGATATTTATGCACCAAAATCATGTTCCTAAAACTATTCCTAGTCATTGTTTTATCAAGACGAGGCATTAGAAATGCTTAAAGACTAGCGCATGTTATTCCCTCTTACTTATGAAGTAAGCAACCATTCTCTTGGGTTGAAGCATATAGGATATTTGGGATGGCATGTGGGTGCTTGTTTTGTTGAAAAAGTTCACTAAACATGGCTCATGTGAGAACTTCATTTGGTATTGTTATTCAAGTGTCTATGGAAATGTTCTCAAGTGCAATTTGTATAATTAGTCCTATAACTTGTGATACTAGGTCATCTTGCATGGGGAATGTCATACTTAGAAATCATCAAAATGGGTCCACACTAAATGGATGCCTAGTAGGGTGGTCTTGGGTATGATATGAAGCACACGAAGCTAGATGTGTAATCCAAAAAGGATTCAGTATTCCAAGTGACATCAGAGACATATCTCGTGTGTTCTTCGCTTTAGTTAACTTGTCAAAGTCGTTGGCCAACACATGATGAATTTAGGAGAAATTGTTTCTCTAAATTCATAAGGTTAACAATATGTTGTAGGAAGTAATATGGATTGATATATGAGTAGATATTGCACCATGCTCATGGTCTTTTTGAGATATTTGTGAAATGATCGAATTACACTAAAAGGCTAGTTGCTAAATGGTTTCTCTGAGGTCATATTGACTCTTCAACATTTGGGTGGTCATGATAGGTTGCTAGATCCCACTTTTGATCTATGAATGGAATTAATAAGATTAATCATATTCATTGCCAACATGTTAGAAACCTTATAGGTCACACACAATAAGATGATCTATTGGATTAAATTCGAGATTTAATTAAGTATAGTTTAATTAAATAAAAGGTAAAATGTGGAGGATTTAAATGAATTAGTTCAATTAAGTATTATTGAAGACATAATTAGATTTATAAAATCTAATTACAGATATCTTAATGTGGTAGTAAAGATAAAAATGTCTTATCGAGAAAACATGGATATCTTAGGTTTAGGCTATTATTTCTGGCAAATTGAATAATTATTCGATAGTTATTTAATAATATTTACATTAAGTAAATTTTTTTACTCAGGTGAAGACTTTAATTGAGAATTAAATGTTCTTACATGTAAATAGGGTTTGGCCTAAAAGCCCTAATTATTAAGTTAAAGGGCCTTCTTTTGAACAAAACCTATTTGGAATTGATATAAGTTAGGCATAATATTAGTAGGCCTTATTGGTGTTGGATTAGACTAAGATATTAAATTGTTAATGTTTAGTCCCAATCTTAAATGGACTATGTAAATGAGTTTCATTTGGATCCCTATGATAGCACCACCTATGGTGAAAGCCATCGAGTTTGGTAGTGTTAGGCTTGATTGACCCATTAGTTAAAGCCTAACTTAATTTCAGATGTATAAATATACATCTATAAAAGTTTTTGGGTGGCTGTTACACTTTTTTGTTGTAAAAAAATTCTAAGCTCCACATTCTTAAATTCTTAAGTCATGATTGGCTTAATCTTGCTCTCACTACACAATAGTGCCTTGTTTGATCCTTTGATGGTCTAGAATCATTCTTGATCTTGAGAAAAATAAAAAAACTCATATCTAGCACTTATAGATGATATCTATATAAGGCAAGAAACCACGATGCCATATCTTTGTTGCCTCTCTATAGCACTATCTCATATCTCTATGACTTCTTAGATTAGTTCCTAGTTGTGTGTGAGAGAAAACGATTGCATCCTATCTTTTGGTTAAGGCTTTCCAAGCCTTTTGTTTAGCACTAAAGAACCATTAGACCTTTAAGAAGGCTTCAACAATCATGGATTACTGTTAGAGGTAAGATGCTTGTGCTCATGTGGCCTTAAAAAGAAAGTCATGGCAATTATTGTATAAGAATCAGCACTCAAAGTTACGAGTCTCTAAAGAGGTAACAAGTTTATCATATTTGTTTTTCAAATTGCCAAATCGACCATATGTACATCTCTCAGCCTAAAATCCAAAGGAAATCCTGTTATTTTTCTATTTACTTTATGCTACATATGTTTAATTTGATTAAATATTTTATGCTTACTTTGATAAGCATGAGCCTAGACTATCTTTTAGAGTCAAGGTTCAGAACCTCTGGCTTTTAGATGATTATTGCCTATCTATTGTGCTTGACATATTCATCTCCCAAGTCTCTCAATCTTATTGCAGTTTGAAGCACAACAATAACAACTACACAAACCATTTAGATCAGTGTATTCTCTTTTAGATGGTAGAGCCGAAATAAAGAA
The DNA here is from genome assembly GCA_038381835.1 of Adansonia madagascariensis. Classification (NCBI taxonomy): domain Eukaryota; kingdom Viridiplantae; phylum Streptophyta; class Magnoliopsida; order Malvales; family Malvaceae; genus Adansonia; species Adansonia madagascariensis. The sequence goes on from JBBYHL010430747.1 coordinate 12,445, forward strand.
AACCATAGAAATAATTTTTTACAATTTTTTAGACAAGAACGGTTTCAATCGAATAAGATTTTAAAATAAAATTCAAGTAAATAGTTTGAAACTGTTTTATATACAGTTATTAAAGTAGAAAGAAACTATTCATTTGTCCTTTTTAAAATTTAAATAGACAGGCATGTCTTAATCCAACAAACTGGTTGGTTCAATTCGAGCTTAAGACAAACTGATGGGTTGGGCTGAATAATTCTAATGGCTAGGCTCCTAAATGATATGGCCCACTCGACTGTTAACCCAAACCTAGGCCCAAGCTTGCTAGGCTCTTGTCGTTTTCCCAAACTCGTGTAGCCCTCAACCCTCGCACAAAAGCTTGGGTGCATTTTGGGGCCTCATTGAAACTAAGCATATATATATTGTAGACATCTTATTTTGTCCGGGCCACTTCTAAGTAAGTGAAGCTCGATCTGAGACCCAGGTAAAACACACATGCCTTTCTTATCCCTATAGATACCAAATTTCATCCAAGCCCTTTTTCGATAGTCTTAAATATCTGAGAACAAGAATTTAGCGATCACCTTGATGCAGGGTAACCTTTTTTGAACAAATAGGACATTTTCAGGATTGATTTAGTCATATTTAAATGGTTGCATTCGCACGTGACAAAAAAAAATCTAGTTTTGAGGGCCAATGTAGGATAAAAGGAACGAATATTCAAGAGAAAAATCGATTTAAGCATTTTCTTATCAAATTTTGGAAATTCATTTTTGCAGATGATGTCACGATCAAATTTCCCATTTTTTAGAAATTTTTCAAGATTTTTTTGTAAAATTTGGGAAGTTTATCATTGTATATTTTTATTGATATCCATGAAATACTTATGTCGATATGCATTCTAAAAAATAAAAAAATGCAAACAAAATACATATTGGTATTTTATATCCTGAGGTATCAAGTTGCCAAATTTACCAATTAATTTTGAAATTTTCACTATGCCGTGAACTTCTACTCGCGAAATTTTTCAGTGAAATTTATTCCAAAATTCAAGTTTTTATTTTTATTATTTTAACAAATTAATATTTTAGGTAAGTTATTAGATTCAGCTCATTCTCCTTAAATTAGAATTAGTTTTTGAATTTTTCTCGTTTTCAATATGTTAGCTCAAAGAAAAGATTGAACCAAGAGGGGGTGAATTGGTTCTACAAGAACTTGATAAATTTGAAGTAAATTGAAAATAAAGGAGTTAAGGGTAAGAAAAACAAACAATCAATATATAGAGGTTCAATCTTTGAACTCGGCACCTACATCATCTCTTATTAGTACTTTCTTACCAAGCTGATTCCTACAATTCACTAATCAAATTGTTTACCTTTAAGGCTAAAGTATAACCTTACACCTCTATCTTTTAAGGCTTAGATAGAACCTTTCAATCCCTTTGAGAATTCTACCCTAAATTCTCAAATATTTTCACTCATTTTCACATAACCCTTTTTGTGATATGAATAAAGTATTTTGCAAACAAATTGTACCTCTAGTAGGTGGATGTTTGTTAGAATTTAAGTACACGGTTAATAAGATACAAATAGACTTGGAAAAGTATAAATTTGATACAAGTAAAATGAAGAATTTAAAGACTTTTGAGATTTAGTTGTTTAATGCTTGATTAATTTTTGTATCTCTTACTTCTTTAGCTATTGGGAACCTCTATTTATAGCTTGAAATTGATTTATAGACGTTGGGCATTTAATGTGGTGGTTGGAAAGCCATTTTAGCTTTCATAAATGCTTGTTTCCATTCAGACCCATGCTATAGTATCGATACAATACCAATGGTATCGATTTAAGAATAAAAAAAAGTGACCGTTACAGCTTGTTCTATTAATATAGGGGCTGAGTATCGATACCTACCAAGCTGTATCGATACAGACAAACCTATAACTATACATTCGAGGGTTCCAACCAAACCCTGGTTACTATCAAGCATTATATCAATACAAATGGGGTGAGTATCGATTCTCATTGCGATGTATCGATACATGTTTAAAAATATTGATATAAATGAGGGCTTTAAGCATAGTATCGATACATTTGTGCATTGTGTCAATACATATCTTTAAAATCCTTTGTAAAAAGATTTTTCTTGACTTGATATTAACTTAAACATATCTTAAGAATAGACTTGATATTAACTCAAACATATCTCAAGAATATTCTAAGTATAAATATACATTTTTGAACATATATTTTTGAGAAAATACAAACTTAGTACTTTTCAAAATGTTTTTCAATTTTAACATAAATACCAAGTTGAGTATAAATTAATTTAGCCTAAGTTGTTTGCTATATCAAAACCGAATTCAAAGTTAACAATCTCCCCCTTTTTTATGTAACAAAACTTAAGATAAATTTGCTTATTTTTTAGATAGAAGAAAAACTCCCCCTCAATAAAATAATGGTTTTCAAAAGTTTTAATTTGAGCAATTGGGATGCTTTAAAGCTAAAACATTTCAAATTGATAATGTTACCCAAGATTTTCAGAATTCAAGCTACATCATGTAAAAAAATGTTCAATATCAACATGTTATTTGGGTTTTAACACGACAATATAATCATGACCAAGTACATAACAATTTCACGGAAGACATATTTTGCATTTTGCATAACAATATCATGGAAGACATGGAAGTCATATACATAGCAACACATTGCAAATCATATACAGCAACATATTGCAAATTTATGACATTTCTCCCCTTTTTTGTTATATCAAAACACAAAAAAAAAGAATTCAAAGTAATGGAGAAAATGCAAGCAAAGATGATGCATTGAGAACAAAACATTAAATAGAGTCAACAAGATACATAAAAGAAGTTCAAACGAATCCAAAAAAAAAAAAAAACTTAAATGTCATCCTAAAATAAACCTAAGATGACTAAGTTTCATCGGCTGGAGGATCCGTAGCGGGTGGAGTAGTAGGCGGCTATGCATGATGAAAGGTCACAGAAAAGCTATGGAATTGCTCGATCAACACCCAATGACTACGCTCAAGACTAGAAAGGCGAGCATCAATGAAATTGAATTGGTGATCCCAAGAGTCAAAACGTCGCTCCCATGTGTCAAGACGCCCGATGATGGAATCTTACATATGTTGGAGGTCTATGGGCACGGATGATAAGGTGATAGGAGCCGAAGGTGGAGGAGGAGTATCATGCTTCATATCATCAGCATGGTCATCAGGAGCGGGAACATCCGGTTGCTCAAGCAATGGAGGTGGTTGTCGACAAGCCTTGAGAATAAAGTCTGCGCCTTGAATTTCATACCCAACAAGCCCCATGGATTTGTGACCAATTTAATGGTAAGTAGATACCATAATCCCTGGGTCATAAAAATGATAAAGACCTTGAGTGTCGAAGTAGTAGTTCAATGCCATGCCATGGAGGAGGCTATGACAACCACGGACACACAGAACAAGGTCCATAAAGATAGAACAGGCTAGGTTTGGACAATTCCTGATTTGAATCATATGGAGCCACTAATAGTTAGAATCGCTAATCAAGGTACGTTTGGTGCCGTATGGATGGAGCACATGGGAAATGATAAGATGAAGTAAGCAATCAACCGAAGGAAAAAGGGTGGCTTTATTGTTCAAGGTGCGCACGACTACGGGAGTCGGACCTTCATTGATTACACCTTCATTCAAAAAATCAAAGCCAGTCACAAGAGAAGCTGGGTTGACTATGAGATCTGGTCCCAAAAGATAAAATCGAATAGTAATGACATGATCATGATCATCAATGATAAGTGAGGCATTGCTACAGAATGCACAAAAAAGATTCTCGTGAATCAGAACATTAAGAGAAAGAAATTTGGTCCATGCGAAGGTATAAAAAATCTAAAGGTAGGGATAAAAAATGGACCAAAGAAAGGGGAAATTGATAACTCAATATTGTTGGATGGGCATACAGGCATAGATGGTAGTGAAGCACTTATGAGCCCGTGCATCGTGAAAGCATAGGTCAAAGAATAATTATGTTTGGGTCGAAGGTGGTTAGTGAGTAGTAGAAGTGGAAGCACAGGTTACAGGTCCTTGACAACGGGTGGTTTGTTTGGTCTTTGGAGGCATGGTAGTGTTTGAAGCTGGTTGGGGTATTTTGTCGAGCAAGTGGTGACACGGTAGAACTAGATGCTGGTTCAGACAAGTGGAAGAGAGGACTGATGTTGGTAAAGTGTTTGATGTGATTTGGTAGGTATCAGATAAAGTGGGAATGGGTTTTAATGAGCTTCATCGAAGGTGGTGAAAGTTGCCAAAGGTAGCAAGTCGAGCAGGTCGAGTTGAAAAAGCTAGGTAAAGTGCTAAAGAAAAGCTGGTTGAGGAAAATGGTCGAGCATGTCGTGGGTGGTAAGTTTTAGTGGCAATATGGTGTAGTGTATCGAGTAAATCTGCAACCAATCACAACAGTCGAGTTGGAAAAGACTTGAAATGAAAAATCACTTGAAAATTGTGAAAAAATTTGGAAACATTTTAAGGAATTTGAAAGGAGAATCGTGATGGTTTGAGTGAAGGAAGTTTTTGAATTTTTGAGATTTTTGGGTGGTAATGGATTGAATTTCAAAGGGAATTGGCGAATTATGATGAAATTAACTAGTTTTTGGATCAAGGATTGTGATAAAAGTGAAAGTTAGATTGAGTTTGATGATTAAGGGTTGAGTGAGGGAGAGGAGGCTAAGGGAAAGAACGAATAGTGTTTGATGAAAATGAACTTTTGTGCATGAGGATTCCTAAATCAATAGTGAGTATCGATACAGAGGAGGCAGTATCGATATAAAGAACAGTGCTAGGTTTTGTATCGATATAAGAAACTGGGTATCGAGACATAGAACAAGTTGGATCTATATCGATACAAGCTGGAGAGTATTGATACTTGGTATCGATACTTAGAGTTAGGTATCGATACAATGAACAATTCTGGGTTTTGTATTGATACCTTGAAACTAGTCTTGATACAGGGAAAAAGGATTTGCTAGTATCGATATGTGTGGCCTAGTATTAGGTCATTTCCATTAAGATGGTATCAATTTAAGCATATTTTTAACCCAATTGCTCTTCTAAAAGCATTTGAAAATGCAACTTGAACAAACTTTTGACATCAAAGTCATTTAGCATGAACAATTCAAAATTTAACCAAAAAAATCATCCATTAATCAAAAGTCATACAAGTGCACATCATCAAACAAGTAGGTATGTAAGGCTAGCTTTTCAAACTAAGCATGATGTAAACAATATTGAGGTAAAGTATCAGAATTATATCAACTTATGAATTTAGGGTGCATTTATTAAGCCAATTTCTTTTTTAATTGTCAAAATCTATCCTTGTTAAGTGGTTTTGTGAAAATGTCAGCTAGTTGATGTAAGATATCAACGAATTCAAGCACTATATCACCTTTTTTTACATGATCTCTAATGAAGTGATGTCTAATCTCCATGTGCTTGGTTCTAGAGTGGTGAATTGGATTTTTGGTGAGACAAATGGCACTAGTATTGTCACATTTAATTGGAATATGATCCATGTTAATGCCAAAATCCTCCATTTGTTGTTTTATCCCTAAAATTTGGGCATAACAACTTCCCACATATATGTACTCCGCTTTGGTTGTGGATAAAGCAACACTATTTTGTTTCTTGGAGAACCATGATATGAGCATATTTCCAAGAAATTGACAAGTACTGGAAGTGCTTTTCCTATCAATTTTACATCCACCAAAATCTGCATCGAAATAAGCATGTAAGGCAAGAGATGATTCTTGTGGATACCATAAGCCTAGATTAAGAATGTCTCTAAGATATCTAAAAATTCTTTTCATGGCAACTAGATGTGACTTTGTTTGTGATGATTGATATCTAACACATAGGCATACACTAAACATTATGTCGGGTCTACTTACAGTAAGATATAGCAATGAACCTATCATAGACCTATAAAGTTTAGAGTCAATACATTTACCTCCTTCACCCTTCTCAAGCTTTGTTGAAGTACTCATAGGTGTGGATCAAGGCTTTGCTTTATCCATTTTGAACCTCTTGAGTAATTCCTTGGTATACTTTGCTTGATTGATGAAGATGCCATATTTTGTTTGCTTGACTTATAGTCTCAAAAAGAATGTTAACTCTCTTATCATGCTTATCTCGAACTTATCTTGCATTAACTTAGAAAATTCTTGACAAAGAGATTCATTAGTAGCACCAAAGATAATATCATCAACATAACCTTAAATCACTAAAATGCCCTTGTTTTTGACTTTTATAAAAGGAGTTTTGTCAACATGCCCTATGTGCTTGCTTTAGACCATACAAAGCTTTTGAAAATTTAAAGACATGATCGGGATAGTAAGGATTTTCAAAACTGGGAGGTTAAACTTCCTCATTAATAAAACCATTTAAAAAGGCACTTTTGACATCCATTTGATGCAACTTGAAATTGTTAAAACATGTAAAGGTTAGAAGTATTCTAATGGCCTTTAGTCTAGCTACGGGGGCATAAGACTCATCAAAATCAACTCCTTATTTTTTACTATATCCTTTAGGTACTAATCTAGCCTTATTTCTAACTATGGTTCCATGCTCATCAAGTTTGTTCCTAAAGACTCATTTAGTACCTACGATGGGATAGTTACTAGGTCTTTCCACTAAATTCTAAACTTTACTCCTTTCAAATTGGTTTAACTCCTCTTGTATGGCCATGATCAAACTACCATCCTTTAGAGCCTCATCTAAATTCTTGGGTTTAATTTGTGAAAGAAAAGCTACATAATTGCATGCATTTCTAAAAGATGATCTAGTTCTTACCCCTTGCTTAGGATCACTAATTATCTCACCTTTTTTGACAAAGTCAACTCTCTAGGATGATTTCTTTCCCTTTCTACTTGAGTTAGCTCATATAGTTCTTCTTCTTTTGGAGCTTCTTGATTTTGTATTGTTTGTCCTTGCTCCTTGTGTGATGTTTGTTCTTATTAAATCTCTACATCATCATTATCAAGAGATACCTTCCTCAAGGTTGAGTTAGCTTCATCAAATATAATATGTATTAACTCTTCAACAACCAAAGTTTTCTTATTAAACACTCTATAAGCTTTGGAATTTCTTAAATAACTAAGAAAAATTCCTTCATCACTTTTTGTACAAAACCAAGATTATCCTTTCCATTATTTAGTACAAAACATTTGCATCCAAAAGGATGAAAATAGCTAATGTTAGGTTTTC